>VZTL01052739.1:0-18447 GCA_013400535.1 Scopus umbretta | reverse complement strand
AAAAAAAAAAATCATCACACTTTTTTCATTTGTGCTGATTTGCATATTAATAGTTTGCATATTAAACAACTACTTCAGAGGGTGGGCGGGCTAATGAATGCAGCAGTCTCCTCTATTTTAACTCAATTTGCCTCATCCATATTCCAATGACTTTGGGGATTGGTATTCAGTTTTCATTGAAATTATCCAAGCCAGACCTAATTTGTGCTGCCCTTCCATTAATCCAATTAATTAGCACCATTGATGTGTACTGCCTTTGTAATGCAGCTTTGTTCAGCACTGCTGCCGCTAATGACAGCCTAGTATCAGAGCAAATAATGAGCAAACCAAAGGAGCATTTGACCCTTGATGTACCCTCACACAATGCAGCAGTTTTTAGTCTGGAGGCCCTAATTTAGGTTCGATAGCCCAAATTATAGACAATAATTCAATATTCTTTGTGGGGAGCTGAGCAAGTGTCACCCTGCCATTTGTTTAGCTTATCATTTTTTCCTGCCTCTTTATTTATGTATTTTTTTTCCTTTTCATTATTTTCCAACCTGCCCTCCCTGCTCCACCTCCAGCATTGATTTCTGACCTTGTTTCCACTGAGAGGTCTGAAGATCTCTTTGCTCTGAAGGAATTCATTAACCTTTCCCCCTGCCCAGAACTAGAGAGAAAATCTTTATATTTTTAAGTAAGGCAAATAAACACTGTTAGTGATTATCGGAGTCCCCTCGCTGGCTGCTCCCCGAGAACTCAACTGCTAGCTTAGGAACCACTTCTGGGTTTCCATCTTTTGGATAATTTGGGGGTTTGAAATAATTGTTTAAACACCGATTAATTTTCTCTAGAGTCCACGTTCCCGCCGGTGCTACTTGTGCTCTGTTGCCACGCTCTGCACTGGGTACCATCCCGCTCCTTTCCCTTTGCTACGGCACGGCTCCAGCTGCAAGGCCGGTGCCTGAGCAGCCCCATCGTCCCCGCAACGGTTAAAGACCAGTGTGCAATTAGATATGGCGTAAGAGCAGCAAAAAGCCAATCCCATGGCTGCAGACCCTGGGCCAGGATACATCCCCAAAGTGCTGCCCAAGTCCCGGGGTCCACCCTGGGAAGGGGGATGTGGGGGAGCCTGCAGGACCTGTCCAGGTGTTCAGAAAGCAGCCGCTGCACCTTGCACACCAGGATTCCTCCATCGCTCTGTCCCTGGCCCACCAGAGGAGGAGAATCTATTAAAGGAAGCATTTAGCTATGGTTATCCAGGTTATCCAGGTAGGTCACTAAATTCATTAAGTTAATTAATTACATGCAGCACATTCACTGTGTCCACAAGTGTTTGAACTGTGAGGAGGATGGTATTGTCAGAGCCAGGAGGAGGACAGAAAGTCAATTTGCAAAGGGATATGGAGATTTTGATGCTTGGTTTCCTTTTAACTAGAAAAAAAACTGAAGAGTTTTTCAGGAAAATTATCAGGAAGGTAGCAAAACTTATTCCAGGAAGGTAATTTGGCGATAGGTAATTTGGCAAAAGCACTGTTTTGGATGATACAAATCAGTTCATTTCAGACTTTTAAAATCTCACAACAGATAACTCAAAAAGTTGCTACAGGAGGAAAGGCTGAACATGGTTGTAACTTTGCTTTGTTTTCCTTGCTTCTACCAAAATTTCATTTTGGGAAAATAGGCATGGTTTTGTGAAGTGTTTGCGCTGTGCAAGAATGATGTTTTCCGCACGGGTCTGCGAGGGCCATCCCGCCCCTGTGGCTCTGGGGGGTTAAGGTGCTGCCAGGGCTGTTGGCTCCTGCCCCGGCCTGGGTCAGAGGACAAACTGGCAGAGGCCATTGCTGCAGCCTCTGGGACCACGGCGCAGGGCAGGGTGCCTCTGCCGGTGCCCGCCGAGCTGCGGGCATGTCTTTCACACTCCTGAACGGGGAGTCTGAGCAAGCATCTCCTGTGGCTCTTCATGCTGTTCCCAATCACTTCTCCTCAGCGTTATAAATCATGCTATTTGAATAGGAGCTTATACAGTTAGTTGCCTGAAAGATTTTACTGATTAACCTTAAAATATGCTATAAATCTTATTCTCTTACTTGCTTATGGAGCATCGAGAAAGCAAACAGGCTCCTGTGCTGTTCGAGGCTGGGACGCACAGCAGGGCAGGCTCTGTTGGCACGGGGTGAAGGAGCTCCAGAAGCTCCCAGGGTGCAGGGGCTGGGGGGTGCAGGGTGTCCTTCTGCTCTCTGGGGCGGGCTACAATCCACGTCGCAGAAAAAAGGTGGGTTTACACTGATCTGTCCTCCCGTTGAGACATAAAGTCAGTGCTGCACCACAAGGTTGTGGTCTCCAGCCAACCTTCTGGTAGTGGAAGAGGGCTGCTAGCTGGTGGGTAGGTAATTCCAGTCTCCTTGGCTGTGCTTTGTCTACAGCTTCAAAATAATGTCTCTTATTCATCTCTTTGTCCTGAAAATCACATTAAAACCATAGTCACTGAGGTGTAGTTTGTCTTGCCCTGCAATTGCAGAAGAGCTGCTATTTTGTCCTCTAGGCAAGTCTGTGTCGTCAGTGGAGATGAACCACCAGCCTGTCCACATAATGAGCCACTGGATGTTCACATGCCAGGCCTTCAGGAACACTGTGTGTGCTTTGGGCCTGTGATCTTCCTATGCTGGTGCTCAGGAACAATTTGCACCTCAAAGGCGAGATGCATAGGTACTACATATTGCAGCTGATTTTTTTGGGTTAGACAGTACAGCAAGCCGTTCCTGCTAAATTGTATTTTCTGTGTGTACACAGGGTGGTTTCTGCTGTGTTGGTGCTACTCAGCTTCTGATGAAATGTGAGGGAGGAGGGTTTTACCAGCGTGGTGTTTTAGTACTTCTCCCCTCATGCCTTGCTGTGTGACAGAGCCTTGCCTCCAGTGACACACCTGAATTTCTGAGCTGTTATGAGCTAACCAGTTCCTGAGAAATGAATATAAATAGTAAGAAAGATGTATCACAAATATATTTAGCTCATGTGTTCCACCCCATGCCGTTGCTTTATGCTGCACTGCAATGTACGAACTAACATAGACCACGTGGTTTAAAAAAAAATATTAAAAGCATCCCTCCTCTCAGAGTTTTGTGCTCCATGGAGAAGAAGGGAGGGAGGCAAGCAGGTTTGTGGCCAGCTACAGCTGCCTGCTGTTAGCCTGTAGCTCCGGATTTGCCAGGCTAGGGAGTCTTTTTAAACTTTTGATAATCCCTCTTTATGATCTTTGTTGGTGGCAAGAAGACCGAGTGAAGCATCCAAAGCAAGGTGGTATTTCATGAATATCTCTTTGTCTGAGATGGGGGCCTTCATACCAACCTGAAAGATACTGTTGTCTGTCTGGCACTGATGCAGTAAGATCCCTTTTAGTGGCATCAGTCAGGACTTGTCATATTACAGTATGTCACAACATGTCAGCCTCTGACAGGCTGGATACCCGCTATTAACTTGCAGACTAGTTGCAAATACAAAATACAGGTGGTGAATGAAGGCAGTGCCAGAGGCAGAGAGGATGCCCTTTCTGGCAGTTGGGGTATGGCTTTGCAAGACTGGCTTTGCAGAGTAGCCCTGGGCACTGGCACGCTCAGCTCGAACACAGGAGGGCAGGCTTTCTGAAAATGCATGAAGCAGAAGCAGCCTGCAGAATGGTGCCAGGCAGCTGGATTGGGAAAAAATTCCTTCCTGACACCAAAGTATCAGCTTAATCCTGATACAGCATCCAGGCACCAGAGCTGTCAGCGTTACTAGAAGCAGCAGCACATGCAGCCGATGTCCCTTCTGCAGTTGTGGCTGTATCTGATGTTTCAGAGAAAGATGGGAAAGCAGAACACAGGTGGAGGCCAAGGTGTACATCAGGCGGGTGGGATTCCTTCCTGTTCCTGCATCTGGCCCGTGGAAGTTCCTGAAACAAGTTTAATTAATCGGCTGCTGTGAGTGCAGTACAATAAACACAGTAGACCAAGTCTCCTTTTGCCCCTGTTGGTGGTATAATTCAAGGCTCAAATCATAGATTTAATTACAGGATCACCCTGCCTTGTCATGCAGTTCCTCCTCTGAACTGGGCAAGCTCTGCCTTGAAGCTGACTGTGCGTTTTGTGCCCAGGACCTTACCTGGAAGGCTGGTCTGGGCTGTGCAGAATTGCACTGGACTGAGCAAGGGAAGGTCCTGCTGCAGGAGATGGCGTCCGCAGGAATGGAGACAGCCAGAACCTGCAGGCTGGGGCAGAGGTGGTCCTTCTGGGACCCCTTCTGCAGAGCTGCTGGGAGCACGCAGGCACTGCCGGTGTAATAGTGACCGGTGACGGTTCCCAGGTCGCTCCTTCTCACAGTACCCACAAGCGCTGTGCGGGAAACCCTTCCATAGGTTTGGGAGCAGGAGCAGCAGCACTGCAGGGCTGGCTGGAGGAGAGGAGAGCCAAGGTCCAGCTCTACTGGAAGCCAAAGCAGAGCACACAAGCTGCTGTTGAAATTCTGGCACCTCACCATGATGGTGCTGGCTGTCGTAGTGCACGTTTGGAGCTGTTGCAGCCCTGTCTTCCAACAGATCCTGTGAGGACAACAGCTCTCCATCCCTTCCTGCCCTGGGACAGACCTGGCTTGCGGGCAATGTGGATGGATCCCAACCATCTGGCTGAGCTGGGGACATCCAAGCAGAACAAGCCCTGCGCCCCACTGACACCCGAGACAGGCCAATCCTCTGTGCCTGTACTCCCTGTGCCACTACGTAAACTCCTTGTCTTCCATAGGGTTCCTCATGTCATAACAAGCCAAAAACCAGGCTCATTTTTATTTGTTTTATTATTAAGCTGATGAGGTTATTTAGCCCGTTTTATGCCCCATTAAATTCTGTGTTTGAAATTCTGTGGAGAGCTGGAGCTCTGCAAACAGGCACGCTCCATGCCCATCAGCGACGCTCGCGGTGTTTGTCTTGGAGCACCCAAGCCCGCAGCCCCTGTTTACTCCCTGGGTATCCTTTTCTTTCCAAGGCTGGTGTGGCTGAGAGAGATGAATGCTCTGTCTGTTATTGTTACCTCTTCTCACTTTTTTTTTTTCCATGCTCTCATCACTAGTTTGAGTGCTTCTTATTTTCCTTGCCTCTGAAAGAAGCCATAAAATTCCCCAGACCGTGTGTGGTATGGTGTGCACTTACAAATTACCATTGAAAAATGAATTGCCTTGACAAAATCTAATGTTTTGTGACACAGCACAAATATGCATTTCATTCTTGAAGAGAAGGAAAAGGAGCTCATTGGAAATATTAAATTAAGCAGTGTAACAGCTGAGAATAATTTGGTTTTCTGCTCTGTTGCTTGTGATTTGGTATGGAGTTTGAGGTGGCAGGCCAGTTCCTGTTTAGAGTATAAAGCACACAGATGCCTCAGATTTTATTCCTTGCTTTGGAGCAACTTGTTTTCACTGGTGCTGGAGGCTGGGTGCAGTTCAGAACATGGGGTTTGGGTAAGATCCCAGAGGCAGGGAGCTGAGGTGGAGAACATTGTGGCCAGTGTGTGGAAATGTTTACCGTCGTGCTGCAGTGGGTCACAGGAGACCAATGTGCAGTCTGCACTTTTTGCTGGTTCTCTGGTGGTTTAGAATAAAAATCCATCTCCATTAAGAACAAAGCAGAACAGGACTGAGTTTGGGAATTCCTGCTAACAGCTCTGAATCCCTGCTGTAGAGGGGCATAAAAAAAGCTTTTATTCTCTTCAATCATCCAGCCCTTTAATTACCTGCTGAGTTTCATACAGTGACTCATTCCCCAAAAGAAGGGCCTGGGTGGCTTCTTGCAGAGCAGTGCAGATGTGAAACTCTCTGGGATGCCACTTACCCTTTGTCCTGACAAAGTCCAGCACCCATTTCTCCTCCCCTTCTGCGCCCATCACCTTCCACCCCTGGGCTGATGCTCTGGCACATGAGATTCTGCAGGAACACAAAGCTCTGAGGGCTCTAGCTCTGCAGTGATGGACCAGAGATGTCCCCTGCAGTCTGCATGGCCAAGGGCAGCGCCCAGCCATAGCTTGGTGGCTGTCATGGGTGGTGAGGGCATGAGAAATATGCTGGCGGCAGCGTGACTGATAGCTGGGCAGCAAGGAGCTGCTCACATGAGACCTTTGCCTCCTGGGTGGCATGGCCCCGCAAGCTAGGTGTTGGACCTATGTGTCCTATCCTCAAGGCGGATTTCTCATTACAAGCACTGGGGTTTATTTCAGCAGTATTAGTTATTTATTTGTCTTAAAGTAGCATCCAGAAAGGGACTGGAGCTCCAGAGAGACGAATACCATGAAAACGCTCGGAAAGCGAATAGGCTGTGGGACTATGGCAGTGCCGTAACAAGGGATGTTAATGCACTTTAACACACGAGGGAGAAGCCACAGAATAGGGTGATCAACTTGTACAGTCCAACAGTACCCAAAGTCCAGTCTGATGTCAGTTTTTTCCCTTTTCTTTTCCCTTTTTCTGCTGATGTGTGCTGTGGAACTGCTTGTTCCTCCATTTCCCCAAGTTTTGCAGTTGGAACAACAGTTAGCTGTGGAAACCAGCATGATACCAGCCACCAAAGCCTGTAAATATGGATCTACTCTGTCTTGCTGAGGCGCTTATAGCACAACCATCTCTATGATCTCTACTTCCCTTGTTATTTGCTATTTATTATTTACTGCTCCCTAAAGGTAGTCAGAATTTTTCAGATCAAGAAGTGTATTTTGGTGGAATCAGAATATTTTCTAAGGGAAATGTCGATTAGAAAACCCCATGGTTCCTAGCAGGTTTGAACGCAGCTTGGCATTTCTTCAGGAAGCCCTTAGCACTGCCTGGCCAGGAGACAGCCGACACCTTTCGGCTGAACTCTTCAATGTGGTGCAAAGGCAAAATGAAAAAATTCTGGAATTTCTTATTCTGTGAAGACTCTGCAGGTTTTTGTCCAATTTGGACTGAAACCAGATGAAAACGTCGCTGTTTCCCACAGGGTGGGAATTGTGTTTTTCAGATAACTCTGTTCTATTCCCATATGTCCTGCAAGGGAGATGCTTAGAGCTGAACTTCCAAAGTCTGTACCAAAGGCAGAGCCCTGCAGGTGTCTCCTTGCCCGCAGAGGGGCTGTGCCCCAGCACACCCCACCACTCCTCCAAGCTCTCTCCCCGCTGGGTGCAGTGGGGCACATGCCAGGGGAGGGAGATGAAAGCACATCATGGACCAGGAAATAAAGGTAGTAAAATCATGATAGATCACGGCAGTAAAACCTGCATTTATAGCTCATCCTGTGCAGTGGTTGAATCATGCTGTAAGGCACTGGAGTATTTGTGTGTGTTGGTGGGGCGGTTCCTGTGGCGCCAGCAAGTGCGGCCCAGTGGTGGGGCAGGCGTTGGACTGTGGGGAGCAGGGTGGGCATCACCCCTGTGGGTGTCGCAACTTGGACTCCAAGTCTCAGTTTTGGAAGTGGTCGCCTGCTAAGGTCATGCGTGGCTGAGGAAGGTGACTGAGCTCAGATACAGTCACGCTCTTGGCTTGGTTTAGGGCAGGCAGGCTCTGACTCTTACACCCTTTACGTTTGTCTCTGAACCCAGCTACCCTCAGCACCCAGAGCCACTCATGGCAGTGAGTGATGCTCATGAGGGAGCACCGCAGCCCCTGCCTGTCCCCCATCAGTGGCCAAGCCAAGGGCAGTCAGGAGCTCGGTCGCTCGGATGCAGGGACCAGCCTGGCCCTGAGGAGCGGTGTTGTTGGCTTCACTTCTTTCCAGCAAAAGCCAAGCTCAACCTGCTGTTCACGCCAAGGAATCTTTGGCACAAAGATGTGGGTAGAAAACCCACAGGAGTGTCAAAGCCATGGACAGTCTCCAAATGAGAGCAGTGTTTGACGGGGGAGAATATGCTTTGGAAAATTTACTTGATCCTTGTTTGGAAGCAGCACTGAGAAGCACACTGAGCCCTTCGCAGACACACACATGCTGCCTTGAGGATATCTGTACAAAGCAAAGCACTGGAAACATGTTGTCATCCGCCTCCTCCCTCTCATTCCTGGCAATCGAGTAAATATCCAAGGAGCTGCTTAGATCTGAGTGCAGGAAAGCAGCCACCCCAGCCCAGCCCAGCACCAGCGGCAGGGACACCTCCGGCGCTCGGTCCTGGCTGGCAGCCGGGTTGGCGCAGCGGGTCCCGTCTCCTGCCTCCCACCAAGGGCATGGTGGCATCACACCTCCTTGTTTGTTGGAGAGGGACTGGGCAACGAAAGGGTGCCACGGGCAAGCTCAGCGCTTATCTGGATCATTCACCACTTGCCAGGAGTGCTGGTTTCTTCTCTTCCATAGCCAACAGTGAAAGCCAAGGACTAGACATGGCACAGCTAGTGTTGTTTTAGCATCCCTCTTTCTTAAAAAAAATAATTAAAAAAAAAAAAAAAGAAAAACTGGACAACTTCCCAGATTGTACATCTGTCTGTATAATTTACACCACAAGGATGAGGAAGTGAGGAGGGCTGTAAACTCTTTCCATCTGTGCAATGTGTGTGATGATTTTTCCATTCCTTACTCGCCTCCCCTACCGAAAAATCCTGGGCTTGCAGAGGGTTTGCCAGCCAGTGGGCAGCCCCCAAGTGCCAGGGGCATCTGTATGCCATGGGTGGTCTGTGTGCCAGACCTCTGCTCCCTTCACCTCTTTCTATTGCAGAGCAGCACGTGAGCGGCTCCTCCAGCACCCCATCTCTTGGGAGCACCCAGCCACCTGCCTGCAAATTGCAGTTGGCTGAAAATGTTCCCTTATAACTATTTTGACTGAAAAGGGTATTTTTTGACAATTGGGTTCTTTCACAGGACAGACTGACTTTCCTTTGAAATAATCCAACTCCTGGTAGAGCAGCCCTCTCCAGAAGATTGAGTCTGGAAATGCTCCTTCAGGGGAGCTGCTCTGAGGTCCCTCTGTCCCTGCCGTTAACGGTGTTCCACCCGTCAGCTGGGCTCCCCTCCATTCACAGGATCCCAAACTGGGCTGTGCTTGTTCCCCCTTGTCCTGCAGGTACTCAGAGCTCCTAGGAGGGCCAGCAGCCGAGCGGCAGGGTCCCAGCAGCCGCCAGGCAGTGAGGAAGAGGAGCATGAGAGGGATGAAGCCACTGCCCATGGCACATAACAGCAGTGTGTTGGACTGCACATAACTCAGTGTAAACATCTCGGGTCTTCTCCCCTTTTGGCTTTTGCAAAGTGCTGGCAGTTCCTGGTTCAGGGTCCCTGGAGGCTCCTAGTGCAAACCCCATATTCCCGGTGCCAGTGTTCAATCTGTCCCCACGATTGTCTCTCCCGAACGCTCAGGTTCCTTCTCCACAGGGAGTTCAGGGCTGGCAGTGGGAGAGAAGAGCTGCTGTGTTCTCCCTGGGTTGGGGCTCCTCTCCTTGGCTCTTAAATGGGTCTTTAGAAAGACTTGTTTGTTCACTGAGGTTGAGGAAGCAATTGAAATGATTTCTGAGTCTGAGTTTTCAAGCTGATCGGTGCTGTAAAAGTTTTTGTTCTTATATTAGCAGGATTTCTTTGGGGAAAAGCCTATGCTCCTAGTAGTGGGAGTGTGGCTTGTCAGCACAAAGTGGGACCGGTGGAGCTGGCCAGAGGGCGGGTGGGCTCAGCTCCGAGCTCAGCTCCCCATATGAGACAGGATTTGCTAAACTCAGCCTGCTCTACTGAGCTAGCCAGCTTGTTATAAATGTGCAGATACCAATATAGGCTGAGTGGGTGGTGAGAGGGGACCTCATGTACTGCATAACTGGAGGGCTTTTGCAGCTATATCAGATGAAGAGATGAATGAAGGAGCGGGATGTTGTCACCTTCCAGCACCCACTCGCTCCCTGGCACACCAACAGAAGTTGAATTTCTTTCAAACTTCCCATGAATCACTCCCAGGCATGCAGGCGGGTTTGGAGGGTTTCTCTGGAGCCACCGGAGCCCCATGCACCAGCACAGCGGCTCCTCTGAGCACAGCCCCGTGCCCCAGCCTGTGCCGGGGCACCCTGGGACCAGCTGTGCCCTGCTGGTGCTCACAGCATCCTCACGGCACCAATGACCAGCTCAGAGCCCTCACCCCAGGGACCTGAGGATGGGGCTTGACAGGCTGCCTTTGGGGTGGCCCTGGTCCTGTCCCTTGTCCCCGTCCTACTGCCCAGCACAGGTGATCCGTGTTCACCCCCAGACTGCAGGAACAGCTGCAAAAATAAACACCAGTGATGCTGTCTCAGCCTTCTCCTGGGCATTTCGTGCCTGCATGGGGACCACTTCCAGGAGGAGTAAAATGAGGGCTCTGTTCGTGGTTCCAGGAAAAGGCTGGTGCCTTCCATCTCAGCAAGACGTCTCCCTGGCACTAATGCATCCCTGGTTTGCAGCCCTGTGCAGGGAGCAGACAAACAATATTTGTCCTTCCATGTGCTCTCCAGCAAGCTCTACATAAACCTTTCCATGCCAGTGCCCCACAGCATCCCCGTCTGCAGGACCACCATTGCCCTCAGCTGCAGGAACTGCTGAGGGTGCTCAGAGAGCTGGTTTGCCAGAACATGCTGGTAGCAAGAGCAGCACCGATGTGGTTAAGAAATACTAATAAACTTTCTAGGCTAGGCACTCAGGCAGGCACTTCCTCCGTCTTGACATTAAATTCCTATTGGTGTGACTCATTAGCTATTTATTTATTTAAAGCCACTGAGCTATTTGCAATATTTTTAAAAAGCAAACACAGTGTGTGGGCAGGGGAGCTGTTCTGCCTAAATGTTCATCTCCGTGACACTGATGATAACTTATCAGAATAAATAAGGAATCTTCCAATCATTTTTTTTTTTTTTTTTTTTTACTGGGAGAGTGTTTAGTGTGTTCTGTAAGAAAAAGTCACAATGTTTCCTTCTCAGAAACTTTTTACCAGCCTGTGTGTTACATCCAGGTTATATCCCTATGTGGGTAGCTGCCTGCATATTCTCCACAGCCCCAATTAAAAATGGAATACATCATCTCTTCCCTCCTCTCTTGAAACCCTCTGCAGCTCCACTGGGTCCCTCCTAGAGCAGCCGCTTCACTGGGGCTGGATCAGAAATAGGCACCATAAATTACCGTTTGTGCAGACCCGGGTTCGTGACTGGTATTCAGGGAGCCTGCATGGTCCTACTTTGAGAAAAAAAACTTTTGGCTAATTATAATTCGGCCATTATATTTCATTTTCATGCCAACAGCACTCTCCTGAGATCGATTCCAACCTGGGAGGTCTGGAGGTGTGCAGAAGCTCAGATCGAGCGTGGAAACCTGAAAAATCCAACACTTTGCATCCCCTTATGTTTTTAAGTTATCTCATTTTTATATAACCCAGCTTGGTACAAATCCAGGAAATTTTTCTGCTACCATTATTTCCAGGGAAAATGTGGCTTTTCTGCCATTTTGAAGTCTACAATTTCACTTCACTAAAACAGGAGTGTCTTAAAAACTTGGAAGACAGTGAACTCATCCATGCAACAAAACCCCAGGAGCAGTTTTGTTCATGGAATCTTCTAAAGCTTTCCTTTGAAACACCAGGATTCCCAGAGACAGAAAATATCCCTTCCTACCTGGGTGGCTGCGTACTGCTCAGCAGAGTAGCTGCGAGGGGCAGCAGGACCACGTAGGCGGGTGCCCCATGGCACACGTGGGTGCCCCATGGCACTGCCACGCTGCGTGTGCCACTGCCACCGTGCCTGCTTCTTGGGCAACTCCATCAGAGAGGAGAGCAGGTCCAAAAGTGTCCAGCAAGGATTACTTCTGATCAGCTTTATTTTTCACTTCGAGTCTCAAAGCTTTCAGAATTCCCCCTGTGGCCTCACACTTCTTTTCACACATTTCTGTCAAGGAGCACAGGGAAGGATGCTGAGCCCTCCATGTTGTGCACTCGCCCGAGCAGACGTGTCCTCAGTCGTCTGCTGGTGACCGCTGCTGCGGGCACACCATTCCTCCCCGCAGAGCCCAGGGGTAGGAGTTAAACCTTCCGATGGCCACTTTCAAAAATGTCTGGATTATTTTTCAGGCAGAGGTTTAGTGCCAGGGCCGCCGCCCGGGGGTGTCTGGCTCTCAGGCCAACCGCGGGGACGGCAGCCCCTGTTCGCTGGTGGCTGAGCCTGCCCCGCGTGTTGGCAGGCTCCGCGGGCAAGGGCTGCGCGGGCAGCGGGAGGGCAGGGGAGCAGAGCAGGCGTTTGACGAAGCCTACGGCAGCCATCTCCCCCAGCACCCCAGCCCTCGGCTGTCCTGCCTTGTCCTGCTGGCGCAGGTGACTGCAGCACACCCTGTCTGCTACAGTTTTTGCGTTCGTCTTCTTTTCTTCTTTCAGACCATTTCCCTCACTGCTGAACAGGACCTGAGGGAAACACATGCACAGCCCGTGCTGGACTGAAGCACAGGGCTGAGTGCATGGCGCTGCGGGGGCAGCGGCGGGGGCGGGACAGGCAGATGGAGGGGCTGCTTTTTCCTGCTCTTGCTTCTCTTTCAACTACCCCCATAATTGCCTGTGATGCCAAAAAAGCCATTCTGCCACGGCACTTCGTACAAAAAGTCGACCGTTTTTATCTTCAAACTCAGATTAAAAAAAAAAAAGTGGATATAATGTCTTGCAGAATGCCTCCCTTTGTGAATCTCCTGCCTGATGCACCAGTCACATCATGTTATATTATGGTTTGAAACATAACATGATGTGACTGATGCAACGTATGACGGATGGTGTATCAGCCAGGAAATGTAAAAGGACCCAATTTTCTAAAGAGCATTGTTACAGAAACAAACAAGATGCCCTTTTAACTTGTATTGATTGATTGCTAAAGAATAAGCTCTGCTCATACTTTTGCAAGTACTATAATTAGTTGGTAGAGCTACCTGGAGGGGGAAGAGCCAAACAGGTGCTGCTTCCTCCTGCTGGGAGGCAGAGGAGGAGGGAGAAGTGCCGGAGCAGGCAGGAGGTGGGACGGTGTCCCCTGTCCCCGCAGTGGGCACCCACGGAAGCTCCATGCCTGGGAGCATCCTGCGCTCGTGGCAGCGGAGGGGCTGGCAGGCCCGCATTCACCTTGGTGTTTTCGGGTCACCCAAGCATAAACCGCTGGAAAAGCGGTTTTCTGGCAGGCTTCCATCACCGGCACCACTGCGCTGGCTCAGACACGCTTCACCATGATGCTCCCAGCGCGCTGGCCCTGGAGCAGCAAATTGCATCTCGACCAGGGTCCCATCGCGGCCGAGGGGGAGAGCCTCGTTGCTCGGGTTTCTGCAGCTCTTTGCAAAACAGTTGCTCTTGCCCCCCCCNGCGGTTCTTTGCCTAACAGTCGCTCTTGGCCCCCCTTTTTCCTTTTGATTAGCAGCTAAAAATCACAGATATGTCTGGCAGGACAATGCCTTTGACAGCAAAGGGAATATTAGGGTCAAGCTTTATTAAGAAAGAAGCTATTGAAATGACATACTCAAACATATTGCTATTAGGGACTTGAAGAGTATTTGCCTCATTAATGTAAAAGGTAGCTAGCAATCTTCTTGATCAACAGTGGCAATTTATTTTAAAGTGTCCATTTTCTGGATGTCAGAGGAAGACTTTTATTTATAATCTTATTTTCAATTTCCACAAAGAACACTTCACTCATGCTCTGTGCAGGGTTTTTTTGCAGACAATACCCGATTATAAAACTGTGCTCTCCCCCCCGCCACACACATCCCCCTTGTAGTGGTGTTGACATATGGAAATGAATCAAAATGTAATAGGCATAATTACAAGCATTGTGTGCAGGCTACAATTAGTGTCTCTTCAAAGCAGACTTGTAATCAAAAGACACCAATAGAAGAGGGGAAGAAGCGAGCGGACGCTTCCCGGGATGAGCCTGTGCTGGGAAGAAGTTTCCCTCCCGGCGGGAGCGGAGGGGGTGCCTGGCCAGGGCGCGCGTGGGCTTCCCGGCCGGCGGACGAGCTCGGCCATCGCAGAGACGGGCGACAGCGGCGCAAGGAGCAGCCCGCCGCCCCCGCTCAATCGTGCGGGCTGAGGTGGGATGGACAAACTTTCTTCTAAAGACAAAGGCTGTAGAGAGGCATGCGATGATTTCATATCACCAGATCGCTCGCTGGGGAAAATGCAAAAAGAGTAAAAAAATATTTCCACGTCGCATCTCAGATGCAATGTTTACATTTCTCAAAGAAATGAGATTAATTGGAATTCTTTTCAAAATTTGTTTGACTAAAGTCAAAACAGAATCAAAATAATATTCAAAATGAAATTGTAACTTTCTGTGCAAACAGTTGCTCTGTTCATCTTGGAATTAGCTTGTTACACTTTTCAATTCACCAAAGGTCAAAAATTACTTGTATTTTATATTTTCATGTGTTTTGAGAATATATTATTCACACCGCTTTAAACATAAGATACATTCTGAGTGCAAGCAAAATCCCATTACTTTGTATTCCTTCAAACTCTGGTTAAGGCAGCGGATCTAAACAGAGCTGGTTGACAGTTTTGCAATTCAATTTTTACCTGTCAGAAATGTATCAAATCGAAACTATTTTTGCAGGAACATTTCTATGTTAATAAGTTTTTGCTTTGAAATAAACCCCCCACCTTTTAATAAGGTTAAAGCATTATCTGTTGGCCTATTGGAAGGGACTGCTGGATTTTCATTTTCAAATTCATTTTGTTCCCTAATAGTTTTTAAAAATCAAAGTCAGAATAAAATATTTTTTGGCCGTTATTCAGCTGACTGTTTTATTGACCCAAACCGTGCTTCTTTTTTTCCCAAGAAGTCGTTGAGGAGGAATTGTTCAGATCAGGATCATGAGAAAATTTTGGATTTGGGGATTTCCTTCAGAATTCCCCGATCCTGCCAGGAGCCTCTCCCTGGAGCTGCCGTGTGGGATGTGCCGGCAGGGGCAGTGCCACCCAGGGGTCCCAGGAGACTCAGAGCACCCGGCCCTCAGTACAGGGCAGATGAAAATGCTTTGGTGAATATTGTTCTAGCTGGCGCTTGAACCGGGGGATCACGATGCAGAAACCTGTCTTGCCCTAAACATGTACATTTGCAAAGACATTGCCGCCTGCCAAGACACCACCCGGGAGAAGAAGGACGCCTGGAGCCCCGGCACCTTTTGCCACCCTCCTGTGCCCCAGCCATCCCGCTACCGGTGGCTGCAGGAGACAGTTGGGGGGATGCAAGGTGAAGCCAGCCCTGCCTGCTCCCGCTGCCACCAGCCGTGCTTGGGGGATGCTTGGGGCAGAGCCCACCACGTCGGCACCAGCACTGGGGAGGAGGAAGGGGCGATGGTGGGGCAGCAAGAGCGGGCCGCTGCCTTTGCGGGTGCCACAGCCTCTCTGGGAGGGTGGCTGGTCCCAGGGGATGGCTGCTTGGAGCAGGAGCAGCTCCACTGAAGTCAGTGGAGGGATGCTGGTGTCAGCCAGGGAAGGATCAGTCCCTTTACCAGCGGGTCTGTGTAGGAGGACTTATATTTGTTTGCAGGAGCCAGATGGTTAAAGAAGAGAGTGACATAATTGCGAGAGCAGGAGCCATGAAAGGAGAGGGGGAGAGAAAGTCACTGGAGGAAGCCAGACCTGAGGAGCACAACCCCGTGCCCGCCGCGCCGCAGGGAGGTGTCGGCAGCAGAGGGGCCGCGCAGTGCCAGGGCGTGCCGGCACTTTGGCTCTGCTTCCCTCAGGGAGTCACCCTGGGGTGCTCTGGGGCATCACTCCTGCATTTAGACATCCTTCCTCCCTGACTTGAGATACACAGAGAAACCGAAATTCAGGAGATACTATTGCTGGAAAAGTTATGAGGACAGAAGTGGCGGGCATGACCTTGTCGTAGTTGTGAAGTTCATGATCTTAAGCAGCTCTCCATTTATTAATGGAGGAGCCATTTATTAACCTGCTAAATTCAGTTATGCTGGCATAAATCTGAAGTAACCCCATTGAGTATGGATTTATACCGGCATAACTGAGGGGAGAGCCTGCCTGGCGTCTTTGTCCGTGGCTACAGGGATGGCAGGACGGGATGTTGCACTGCTGTCCTGGGAGCTGGAGAGGAAACTTTAAATATCAGTAGCGAAGTTAAGTTTAAAACAGCAGCTCTATTTCTGCAAAACAAAGTGTCCAGGAACATGAATGCTTCCCGTGTAGTGTGCTTCTGCAGAGACCGAAGCTCAGCTTGCCTTTAGCGTGAGACAAGTGAGCGTCTGCCTGTCCTCCCTGGTGGCAGCGACGCCTTTGCTCCAACAAGGTCCGGGGGGGAGGCCTGCTCCCTCCTGGGGCCCTCTGTGCTGTGCTGGGCGCTGCCGGGCGCTCAGCATCCTCTCAGCACCCTCTCAGCACCTTCCTCGCACCTGCATAGCAGCTCCCCCTGTGCAGCCACGGTAGCCCAGAGCCCACAGCCCTCTGCTCAGAGGACGGAGAAACTCCATCGTAATGGTCAGTGGTGGGTGCAAGGTTACGTGCAGCTCTGGGCAGTAAGGCAGGGAAGAAATTCATCACCGGCTAAACAAATCTCTCTATTCCACCCACAGCTAAAGCCTGAGATCTCCTCCTTCCTCTATCACTCTCTATTGGTCTGCACAGGAACATGGATTTTAAACATACCTGTTGTGTTTTATTCTCTCATTCCTAGTGTTTAATACAGGCTACTTAGCAAAGGCAATGCCGAAGATGCTGGAGGGGAGGAGAAATTTTCCTCTGAAATATTAACAGTTCCTTTGGGTCTTTGAAGGAGTTGAAGAGGAAACATGAATCTGAATTTGGAATTACATTTTAAGCCTTCCTGTAGCCTTTTAAAATATCTCTGATATTTTAGGAGTAAGGGTCTGCTATCCTAACCATCGAAACTGGGCATAACCTCATCTTTAAAGGTGTATAAAAAATACCCCGTGGCTTACTGTTGCCTTCCCTTATCTGCCTGCTATTCTGAGGCTGACTTCATCTTCAGCGTGCAGCAGCTCCTTTCACAGCCCTCAAGAATAGCAAGGCTCTCGTTATTCCCGTCACGCGCTGTGCGGGTCGCCTGGCCCCACTCTTATCAGCAGAAGGCACATGGAGCACTGGGGGATGCCCTGCGTCCGTGTGCGCTGGTTCCAGAGCCGTCTCCGGCATTGGGCACGGGGCGAGCAACCGCCGCGACCTTGAGGGTCTGGTTTTTTTCCCTTTTTTGAGAAAGCAGGATCTTAGCAGACTGGATCTGAATAGACTTAGCAACTCCTGCAGGAAAACTTCTTTGAAGCTGTTCTGTAGACACAGTAAAAGACTTTGCGTGGGGCGTTTATGTGCAGGTTTTCCGGGGAAGCTGAGGTGCTCACAGGAGGAGTGAACTCCAGCAAATGCCTGGTTTGGTTGGAGTTGCCCTCTGGCAGCAAGCTCTCCCCGTACCCAGGGGTGCTCCTGCTGAGCCAAACCCTCT
Organism: Scopus umbretta; assembly: GCA_013400535.1. Taxonomy (NCBI): domain Eukaryota; kingdom Metazoa; phylum Chordata; class Aves; order Pelecaniformes; family Scopidae; genus Scopus; species Scopus umbretta. The sequence goes on along the minus strand of VZTL01052739.1, from coordinate 1,062 downwards.
GCCGTCTGGGAGCTCCCAGGTGCACTGTCCGAGGGTTTGGGCCCAGGGCTGGGAGAGGCGCCGGTGGAGCCCGTGCCCAGAGCCCGGCTGCTGTCCCTGCACGGGGAGCATGGGGCAGAGAGCTCTGCCGCCTGGGAGTCCTGGGGGTCGTCCTGCTCTGCATCCAGTGCCGGAGAGAGCAGCTGCATTGGGCTCATTTATTCCCAATGGCACCTGACCTCTTCCCACATGCCCCAGCCCGCTGCCCCGGCTCCCGCAGAAAGCCGTGCCAGGGTCCCACCGCATCGCAGGCAGCACGGCATGTGGCGGCAGCGCTGCTGGTGCCCTGCCTGCCAGGTTCCCACACCTCCTCCTCAACGACCTGTGATTGCTTTGACTTTTATGACGCTTGGTGCCATTGTGTAGCTATATCATGTACGTCAGAGCGTTAATATCGAGGTGAAACAACCCTACACTCGTGCAATTAGTGGTGCTATTATTTCAGTGTCCTGCAGAAACACATCTGAAGAGTGAAGCTGGCCTCTGAATAAAACCAGAGGATAAACATGCTGACTCTTGAGGGAGCCTCCCCTCCCACCCCACGGTTTCATGATCCACTACAGAAATAAATATGGACTCATCTGTAACAGCCAACGAATGCTACATGTAAGAAGCATTTTTTTGATGAATTACTGGGCTTCTGAATAAAGAAACACTCCTCCCTAACACACCTACACGCTCTTCTGCACGCCCGCTTTCCTGCTGCGTGCAGCAAAGCATGCACACGCAGATGCACACGCATGCACACGCGCACACACACACACACATATACATGGACATGCTCAGTCACCCTTCCCATGCTCCCTGTTCCACCTTCTCCCAGTCTGATGCTGGGAGGTGCTGAGCATCGCGCCCGAGGAGGAGTGGGCATTTGGCACCGCTGACAAGCACACCCACGCACTCCCACTGTCCATATGGTTTTTGCACACATACTTTCAGCCGAACTTGCTTAGGAAGCATTTTGTTCTTCAGACCATTGTGGGAAAATTTATTGCTGCCTGTGATTTTTTTTAGCATTTTTTT
>VZTL01052735.1:20423-47485 GCA_013400535.1 Scopus umbretta | reverse complement strand
AAAAAAAAAAAAAAAAAAAAAAAAGAGACAGTTAGACTAACCCCAAAATCTACATTACAATGCACATTTTGCATTTCCAGAGAAATGTTGTTTGAGATATCTTTGTGTGGATCAAGAAAGGCATTGCTCTGGTCCTTAGGTAGTACATGCAGTAGAGTCATGTTACCTCCAGGGACAGCTCCAACAGTTGCTGTGCTGGAGGCTTTCTCCTTCAAAGATAGTCATTTGCATTGGTTTCAGATAAGGTTGCATCCTGAATGCAAATATGATCACAATTAATACAAGGAAGGGACAGGCATAATACTGCACTATTATGGTTATACTGTAAAATCCATTATATTTATAAGGAGCTCCTGACAGAAATAGCTTGCCTTCTTAAATAGCACTAATGAAAAAAAAGGAGGACAAAAAGTCATTGATAAACTGCCACCACCCCAATGTCCTTGCAATATATTAGCCTGAAATAGCACATTGATGATGTATAAATCTATGGAATTACAATGGGGAAACATGAAGGGTACAAAAGCATGCATTTCCAAGGGCATTTCCATTATGCAAGCCACTACTGTGAGTCAATAGACTTAATATATTATGTCACTGTCTGATAATTAAAAGGGGAGGGTTACTGAGGAGTTTTGACTTTATTGATTTATCAAGGTATCAATGGGAAATTAGCATATTAAGAGTTCTGAGACCCAGAATTATCCGTCTTACGTTATAGTGTCTCAATAACCAGAGCAAAGTTTCAGTTTTCTTTGATGGGAGCAGTGGTGACTTTCCCAGCTGCTGTCGAAGTCAGTGGCAAAATTCCCACAGATACTGGAGCGAGCTTTCATGGGATGACATTGAGGTTGATGTTACCTATGTCTTTCCTCTCCTAAGGACAAATGACCTTAATTCCGGGCCAGGAATCTTGGCACTCCTCTAGAAGACACTAGCAGTCACTGCCCTAAATCTTGCCCAGTGGCCTCAAGACAAGGCAACCTGCCTGTGTGTATTCCTGGTACCATGATGCCTTGTAGTGCCTGTTGGCATTAGCCTTACCTGGCCTAAGGATACTTGCTGGATCTGCTCTGTGCTCACTGGTCCATGTGAGCCCAAAACATAATTCTGTTCACAAGAAGCTTGGACCAGGATGGATCCATGGCCACTTAAGGAAGGCACTGCTGTCATCAGAGCTGCTTTTAATGGCTTGGTCTGCCTTAGTGACTTCTGCACTGTGCATGGGCCTGAGGTCCTGGAATAGGCATAAATGCTCGTGATTTGGCTGTGGTCACAGCCAACCCCGTGCACTAAATGAAGAACAAACAGATTGTGGAGGCACTGCTATCAGCTGAATGGCAGGCCGTGGTGGCAGAATGACATGGGGTTTTGGCATGAGCCACAGGAGAGATATGCATGAGTAAGAAATTAATTGCTGGCCCTAGCAGATGCCACGTACTTTATTAATAACTGTTAATATTAATAACTCAAAATATAGTAATATTAATGTAAGAACTCTAGTTTTGAATAAATGTCTTCAGTTTTAAAATGAAATTAATTTTAGTTTAAAATAAAGTCCTACAGAAGCTGGTTAGCCTTTATGCAACTAATTTAAGCATTCTGTAAGAACAAGGGCTCACAACTGTAGCCTCAAGAGCACATTTGATTTAATGCTTTTTAAGTATTATTTGCTTTCCCTCTGGCAGATATAATTTGTGTCTCCCTAACACCCTCAAAGTCTGATTTGCCTTAATTTACCTTAAAAATCATGAATCAATTATTTTTTTAGCTGTGTCACATATCTCTAATACTGATCAAGAACAAACTGCATGGCATGAGCTTGCACTAGCACGTGAATGTTGGGGCTGACTTTGTTTGTTATTTCTGCCTCTGGGTTTTTTTCTAACAGAAGGCTTATCCTGGCACATCTTGATGTTTTGGGCAGTATCCCACTGGAATTTAACTGGACTAGTTGCATAACTGAAGTGGACACCGTTTGGTCCAGTCAGATCCATGTGTGCATTCAATGTGAAGTATAAAGATTCACCATTTCTGTATGTGCCCAAGCTTAAAATTTCTGGGAACTGAGCAAATGAACTCTCCAGCTTATTCTGTGTTTTACAGCAGCTTGTATTCACAACTCTGCCAGTCCTGAGTAAGGGAACATCTCTGAATACCATCAACTGCTTAAACATAATTTGCTTTCCTAGCCCTTCCCTTTGGATGGGCCTTTTCCATATTTTTTTTTGTTGTTGTTTTTTTGTTTGTTTGTTTGTTTTTTTTGTTTGGTTGGGGTTTTTTTTGTTGTTGTTTATTTTTTGTTTTGTTTTAGGTTTTTTGTTTTGGTTTTTTTAAAATCTCCTTTGTGTGTTACAAGGCATTCCAGGTACTCTGGTGAAAAGTCAGGTAAGTGCCTGTTGACAGGAATAAAAGAACCTAGCTATTCCCTGACACACAAAACAGGCAGCTTTCTGAGTGATTTATTAGTGATGCTCACATGCAAACAAAGAGCAATCAAGCCAGACTGACAATCTAAAACTCACAGAATGGCGATCCATCGCTATGCAGGAGTGAGCTATGCAAAATGCAGGCTGAAAAACAAAGGACTAATGCTACTGATACAAAAGCTAATTTAAGAAAGCCCCAAATCGTGCCTTTCCAGAGACAGTGACATTGTCTTGTTAGTATGATGGTTCCTAAAGTCTTTTTCTTTGAAGCCACAGTTAGAATTATATCATAACTTCTCTCTGCTGTGGCTGCATTTAACTTTCAATTCAGTATTTCATTTTACCATGTTATTTTTTACCCAATCAAATAAAGTATTTTAATACTTACTGATAGTGCTGTATCCCACTCCATTCCACATTGCATTTCAAGTTCAAGGTGGGTTGACTTTTAGCAGGCAAAACCTGCTGTTGTAGGATGTCTTCTGGTAGACCACCGACCATCATGGAAAGCATTTGCACATGATTTTCTGAAAAAGGGATTTTTGTGTATGTCCATGAATTAAATAGACATGGTAATCTGTGGATGTTTGTGAGAAGGCAGAAGAGGAGGCCTGGAAGTGGAATGCTGACTTCAAAAGTGTGTTTGGGGAAAGCCTTGTGAGTGTTGTCATTTGCTGGAGCAGATGGAGAGTCAAGGCATGGTAGAAGAGAAGCTATTGAGGGAAGGAAGGCACCTGGCGAAAACACCTCTGTCATGGCACAAGACCAAGGAAAGGCATGAATGACCAACTCTTATAAGGGCCAGGCTTCTAAATGCTGGCTTTTTTGATCCATAAGAAACTTGATACATCTGGCTTCCTTCAGCAAAAGAAAGGGGGACCTGGCAAGGTGAAAGGGAGAGAAAAGTTGTATCTGTTGATTTCTTATAGACCGGAGGAACTGAAGAATAGTTTTGCAGAGGAGCAGTGTAAGAGCTCAGCAGGACTAAGCACTCCAGCCCTCAAGGCATGATATCTCTTCTACCGTTATGCACAGATGCTCTCCCTGTCACTCAGGCTGGAAAAGCTGGACAGGAGGCCTGGCATATGTACAAACGCCTGTGCTCAGTTTATTTAAATGTATACTTACAGGGTTTTGTGTACTGAAGGCTGCAAACTTGCTCTGTGCTACCACTGTTTTTAGAGTGGAAGAGAAATCACTTTGTCAAGATCACAGTGTTCTTGCGGGCTGCTTCTGCCCCAAGGAGCCTTGCAGATGGCCCTTGTCATCTGTGAGGGGTTGAACCAGCTCCCCAGCACAGACCTGACACTGGCTCTGTCTGTTCCCCCAGATGCAGAGGGCAGGTTCAGTTTGGTTTGGCTGCTGTGAGATGTTGCAGCCCATTTAAACCAACAGACTGCATGTACAGGGGGCTGTAAGGATTTCTTTCCTTTTTAGCTCTCCAGTCAGTCTGAAATAGAGGGGTCTTTATGTTCCACACTCCTGTGCATACAGGTATGCTTGCACATGCATTAATACATTGTATGAATTCATACATTGTATGAATGCAAATGCATTCATACAGTGGACAGAAAGTATAATATATCAGTCATTCTTCTTGCTAGTCTACATTTAAGATATCGAGCGAAGGGAAGATACGTGTTCATGGCACAATGTGTGGGAAAAAAATAGGCTGCGATGACTAAAATGCTACTTTCTCAAGGAAAGTAGCTACCGTAGGAAATATTTCATAATCCAGAGGAGTCTCACTGATCTCAGTTTACCCCTCATCTCTCAAAATATTGTACATGTAAATCATCTGCTTAAGATATGTGTGATTCAGCTTGTGCTTGAACTTGTTCCTTGCCTTGTCACTTGCAATATGGACAGATTTCAGAGAAATAAATATATTCCAGAGTGGATATTCCACACATAATGCAAACACTGATGTGCTGACATTTGACACAGGACATAATTTTCACTAAAAATACTGTTTATAAGAATAAGCATAGAGAGAGCACATTCTATGTATTTGATCAGATGCTGCTTCCTGAATGACTGAGTATTCTCTGATGTATCTCATAAACAAAATTCATTTTATATATGAAATGATATATTACCCAACCCTACCAAATAAGCAAGGTGGGGTTTTATTTTGCAAAAATCTGGTTTCAATCATCACACTTGGGATTAGAATTTCAAAACAGGACTTAATACAATTTTGCAAAAGTCCTCCTCAATCGAGACTTACAGAGCCAGACATTGCATGTGTTATGTTGCCAACACAAGAAACTTCCACGTAGTCAGAAAGCTGGTAACTGTATTGAGAATGTAATAGTAACCACATGCTTTAATGAGCGTCTACCATATCTTATTGCCAATACTTATAAACCGAGTATTTGGGATCAAAATGGAAAACAAAAAAAACTGGACTATGTCTGTCCCCAAAAAAGTATTGCATAATCAGAGCTTTTTTCATGGTTGCAACGATAAGTCTTGGTTGCTCATCATGGCTGGTGACAAAATGGCAAAGAGGTGTAAGAATCACATTAAGAGATGGAGAAAAAGAGGCACTGCAAAGCGGAGATTTTTTCCAGGCCCCTCACAGGCTGATGGAAGATCTGAGAACAGCACCTGTTTAAAACCTACGTAAAACAGCTGTGCACCAAAAAATGCCCTGTATTGCAAGTCCAAAATCAGTAGGATTTTATTGTGTTCTATGGAAGCTGGATATATTTTTCAACTGATTTGAGGCCTCATGGTCAGAAAATATAGTGTTATTATATGGTATAAGTGTAATCAAAATAAAGCCTGAGATGATGAATTTCTCTTTGGGTCATTCTTTCTCCTGCTCTTAAAATATTGCAGGCTTGAGAAAAGTCAGATTACAAAAGCGAGGGGGAGTCTTCCCTAACCAAGCACCCCCTTGGGTGTAAGCATAACCCTTTGCATGAGATATTTATAGGAATGCGATCTGTGACAGAACATCAGCCCCAGATACTACACTATATGCTTCTTAGGAAATAATCTGAGAAAATCCATTATTATTGTAGCATTCTGGGAGTATGTCTAAGTAATAAGTGTGCATTCCTGTGTGAGAGAAAAACATACATTAATATTTGGTTGTTTGTCAGCAATATGCAAAAAATTTACCAAAATTATGAGAGAGAACAAAGGTCATCTTTCATTTATACAAATTGAATTTAATTAATCTAATTAATATCTATACCCTGTTGTTTCTGACAATAATGAATACAGAATTGTGCCAAACATACTATGAGTCTGATACAAAAAGCTTTGGCAGCTTCACATGTAATAATTCACAGCAACATGCTGAACCCTAGAAACTGCTCCTTCTGTGATGCTGTAGTGCAAATTAGAAAGATAAATTGGAATTTAACTGGGCTGGATAAACGGACCCATTACCAAGGGTTTAGTTCACTGTCATTTTGAGATGACAGTTAGACAAAAGATCTGTACTTTACTTGATATTATGAATAAGATATCATTCTAGAATTTTTCAAACAGATATGCCTTTGGAATTAATAATTTACTCATTTCCATTACCTTAGTATGTCTAGGCAACATTCTTCAGGCTGTGCTATCAGCAGAAACACAAACAAGCAGGATGCCTGTGCCATGGTAGGAGTACATTGCAAGGTCATAGATAGCCATAAACACTCCCTTCCAGTTTATGTTCCTGCATCGCTGCCTTTCTTCAGTTCCTTTATTTATCTGCCTGGGAGTGTTATTTAGGCAGAATTCACATCCTACATTCAATAAATCACATAAGGATGGTTTTGAAAAAATGGGTGCCACTGTGCCATCGTCACCATGATATGTAGCATAGGTATTTGGAAAATTCTTATTCCGCTTGTTTTCAACATGTCAGCAACTGATAAGCAGATTGTCTATGACCAATCATGAAGGGCTGATGATTCATAGGAATACCCTATGACAGGTTTATGAGTTATTTGGGATTAAAAGACATGTCTGAATTTCTCCTCTGGAGGGAGCCTAAGTCCCGAGTCATGGGTTTGTTTGATTTTTCCTTCAGTAAAACAGAGGCCAGTGTCTCCAATGAATTCCCCAATTCCCAGGATAGTTTCTAGAATAAAAAAGGAAAAACTACTCTTACGTTGGCTTGAGGCAGTATTGGCTGACTGATATATGTCAGATATTCAAGGCAGCTCTCAGTATACACACACGCTGTCTTTCAGTACCACAGACATGCATAGACCCAAAGGCATGACAGCTGATGGGTGAGCAAATACTTCTCACAGGTCCAGAAAATTGTGTTGCAGATCAGGAAAACCTCTGCCAGGAGAAAAAGTTCTTCAAATGGAAGTGATTCCAACAAATGCAGCCATACAACACATGGGCTTCCTACAGGCAATCACTGTAAAATCACTGAGTACTTATCACAGTAAAGAGACCCTCGTCATTTGGATGGCTGTGCCCAGAGAGTGGTGGTGAATGGAGTTAAATCCAGTTGGCGGCCGGTCACAAGCGTTGTTCCCCAGGGCTCTGCTTTGGGTCCAGTCTTGTTTAATGTCTTTATCAATGATTTGGATGAAGGGATTGAGTGCACCCTCAGTAAGTTTGCAATGACACCAAGTTGGGTGAGAGTGTCAATCTGCTGGAAGGCAGGAAGGCTCTGCAGAGGGATCTGGATAGGCTGGATCAATGGGCTGAGGCCAACTGTATGAGGTAAACCTCNTAGTAGACATGGCGTTGTTGGGTTGATGGTTGGACTAGATGATCTCAGAGGTCTTTTCCAACCTTAATAATTTTATGATTCTATGATTGTATGATTTATTTAGCATTATATAGTCTCTCAGAAATCTTGGGTGGTGAAGTTGCACTTGGTCTTCTTTTAATCATTGGTATTGAAAATTTTCCAAAGAAGAATTACAATTTTAATTGTTCAGTCCCTCCATGACTTATGAGTTATCTTTCTGAATGTTTCCCAGAATGGTCATTGTATCCTTTCTCCTTGAATTATCTTTCTGAACCCCAACAGGTAGCCAGGACTGAGCTGCAGGCATTGTGACTGACCCTTTAACACATGCATTATTCCACAGCTGTAACAGAGAGCACACTTGAAACTCACCTCCAACATGCTTTCATGACTCCCTCTAAACAAATCAATCACCTGCTTGCCTTTCCCCTGAAATTACAGTCACCATTGAAAGAAAAGGGATCCATATACATTAGAACTTGTTTGGAGCTTGGCTTTATTACGCTGACAAGAACATACCATTCCAGGCTGTTATTTCTTGCACATTCAGCTGTAGATGGATTTCCTAAAGGTCAAATTATCTCATCCCAAAGAATATCAGTATGGATTGAAGACCGTATTAACAGTGTAACTGGTGTAGCTCTCCAGTGAGACAACAAGGCTGACAGAAGCAGAATTCAGAGGTCATTTTCTTCTGGTTTCAAAAATATACCAAATAGAAAACTGCAAAACAGTGACATGGTGTAAGTCACTAATCTTTACAGAATGTTATGCACTGGAATTAGGTACTTACACAGGTAAGGTGCCAAGTTCAGCAGGGCAATACAATAATCAGTGTTCAGCAGAAACCATGGATGTCTCATCTTCCTTTGTGAATATCTACAACAGGACTTATGCTGAAGAGCACCTGCAGAAAAAAGGGGATTCTGCAGGAACCATGATTCTTCAATGCTCTGTATTCACTGAGCCTCTGTCTGTCCCTGCTTTTTGCAGAATTGCAAGGATACAGGGTTTTGCTGCTCCTCTGTGATTGAAATCCTTACACAAGAACATAGTGAAGCTGAAGACACATGTTCAGCCACGATTAGCCACAAAGATGTTTTTTCCAAACCTTCAATGGGTGCTACCTGCAGGGTATGATCCTAGTGGCACTAGAAGGAGGAGCAGCCCATTCTTCAAACATGCTTGAAACATGGATTTGCTCTTACTGACTCCACACATTAAAAGTAAGTGAAATCTCTGTACACCGGTACTACCTCTGTGATCTGACAGCTGTCCTTGAGAGACTGAGATACATTGATCAAAGAATCATTTAGAGATAGAAACTCTCATAGATCAGCTCCATTCTATGCCCAAGCTCTAGATGAGAAAGTTTGTCTACTTGAAACCTTTGCTCTACACCACAAATACTTCTAACTGTGCAACTCCCATCAGTGGAAACAGCCAGCCACTGAGAGGGGTCTTTGTGAAGTTCCCAAGTGGAAGCAGAAAAGCCATGCTAAAGAAGGAAAGTGTGTAACGAAGCATTTTGCACCAGCATTTGGACCCCAGTACTGCTTGGTGGTTTTTTTTTGTTTGTTTGTTTTTTGTTGTTTTTTTTTTTTTCCCCTGACAATATAGAAGAGCATTCTTGCAGGTAATACAAGGCGCTCTGTCATTTTCTGTACTGTTTCTGACCTAAGAGCATATCAGAAGAATGGACTAGAAGAAGAGGTTACTGAGCTGCAGACTTTTCTGGTTGCTGTAATCCGTGAAGAAACCCATAGGAACATGTCAGGCAGCCAGACAGATGAAATCCACATATGCTAGTGTTGTGCCCTTGTTTGGAATGCCCAAAAGTTCAGGAAGCACATTTTCTCACCTTCCTCTAAGGCTAAGGTGCAGTGAACAATCCAGTGTCTTGCAGGGGAAACCTCTGAGATGTGCGTTGACCATCCTATGTACAATAAGATGTAAGACAAATTCAAAGCTTCTCAGAATCCCAAAAGAACCTGGTATGGAAAAAGAACATGGAGCCTGCCTGCTTATTTTTGCATATAAGAGAATAAAGCTCCCAAGAATGATTTATTGAAGATTATTTTAGGTATTAATTCTAGGTACTAATGACTTGTTGCTTCTTCTTAAACAGTTGACCATAATGAATCTTTTGACATTAAGATGTTTGAAATCACAAATGTAACTTGTTTATATTGGCTGATTACCCCATGATTCTATAAAATTCAGTATGAAAACATAAATATATGATTTCTAGGTGTAATGTTGTATATCATATAATTTTTACCCCTTACACATTTTTTGTTCTTGCATTTTATTCCATGCAGCAATTGCAAACTGTGGGACAAATAGAAAATTCTTGCTTACTTTCTTCTTTCAGGAGATCAGCAGTGATTCAGTGGTGGATTAGAAGACCAAAAAAAGGAAGATTATGTCCCTTGAGCCAGGGATAACAAGTTGTCACTGTATGTGGTGTAACAGCAATTGTGCTAGAAAGCAAAATCCAAGATTGTTATCAAAGCAGGAAAGGCTGCTTACAAAGGGCAACACTGCAATGTTTTGAAATGACATAGTAGAACATTTGTGTTTTAAGAAAAGAGCAAACCCAAGTAATTTAGTTATTATTGTGTTACTGTAAGAAAGGTGTCAGGAGTTGGGATCACACAAAACACTAACTCCCATTTTATCAAAGGTTATATAGAAACCTTGTCTAGAGGAAAACCTTTCTGAGTAGCAGCTGGTGCCTGGACTGTCTCTACTCTTTAATACTTTCCTTTTGAATGTTGTAACCTTATTGATATAATTGTTCCTAAGCCTGATTTATTTAGGAGAGATGAAAAGGGAATGTCTGCAAATTTAGCTTTGTACAGATGAGCGTGGCCCAGAGGTCAGTAGGCCTGAATCTAAGCATGCGTTAGCATGTATTTTTTCTGAACTAAAGCTCATAAAACCACTGACTATGGTTAGTTTCCAATTTTTGGCACTTTTTATTGCATTTATAAATCTAAAAAAGAGTTTATAACAGCTTCACTGAAATGCCTGATAGCTGCCAGGCTCGATGATATTTTGCAGCTTTCTATTTCCAAACAAGAAGAGAATATGGTTTTATTTGTGTAGCATTTGGGGAATAGCTGGTTTCATATAGATTTAATGTGACACTGCATATTTGTCCACAGACAAGAAATTTGCTATTTGTTATTCATCATTCTTTAGCTTAAAATATGGCAATGAGAACAATACCTTATGAATTCAGTTATCTGTCATACACCTGGAGCAGTCAATCAAACATGTTAAAACACCCATTTGAAAGTATTGACTTCTAAGCTCTGTGAAAATCTAATTTGAACAAGCAAATCTTTAATACAGATTTGAAGTGATATGCCTTGTTTTCATGATTTATGTATTTCTGAAAGGCATTTCTACTCCATGAATGTAAAGCTTCTGGTCTTACCCTCCTCGGATGAAACGATGCTGAACAAGAGCACAGAGAACCAAGACATCTGCATATTAAGAGAAAGCTGCCCACATCCTTCAGGGTGATCCAACAGGGTACTTGCTCTATGGGATTGACTATACAAACGGCTAAAGGCTGCCTGGGAGATGATGAGTACTTCAGAGCTTATTAAGGCATATGAGCCTCAGTCTTCGTTATCCTAATGCTGCTGGATTTGAATGCATCTTTAAAGGAAAGGCAGCTACTTTTACACTCTTTAAAGCATCTTTAAAGAACAATTGGACCCTATGAGAAGCTGGGAGTATTTAGCACCCTTCAGAGTCAGCTTCCCTGCCATTTTCTTTCTCGGATTGTCACTTCAGCCTGAAAACAACAAATTTGTGCAGTTCCATGTCATTTTATAGACTTAGAAATCTATAAAGAAAATCACAGAGGGGCCAGGAACTTCAGAGATCAGTAGAATCACAGCAGTGCTCCTGTATAACTCATGGCGCAGTGCAGCAGGGGGTACAGTCACACGCAATCCAATTTCTGTGGAAAGATGACGGAAGACAGGTTTTATCATACGCATGCCGCTCTACTTCTCAAATGCAAATATGGATCTCCATAATTTATAGCTTAGCATTCTTTTAAGATTTATCTTTTATTCTCTCTCTCTCTGTACAATTATGCAGACATGCTGTCTGAATAATTGCAACAGTGGAGCTTGCGTTTGGAAGAGAGATCTAGATTATGTTCTGAGGCTTCCAACAAGTTCGGACACTGTGAGCATTTCAGCTATTTCCTTTGCCAGTTACCACACGGGGAACTTTCTGCCATAAACCTCCTCCATTTCCCAAGCTTAGAAACCTTAGATAAAGGTTGTCTGTTTTCACTCACACCAAGGATGGGCAAATCTGTTCAGGCAAAAGTAAGATCTGGAAGAAACAGTTATCAAAAAACCTCAGTCAGCTCTGCATATAGCCAGTTGGGAGGAAGGATTTCACCCGATCCTTCTGCTACAATCACTCAGGGCCACCTCATAAATCAGAGGCAGAAGAGGGCTGTGGGCCCTGGATGGATCCTGCATATTTTAGCCACAGGCTGGGACTAAAAATCTGAAGAAAGAAATACCACAGGCTACGTGCTCTCAGAAAAATGCTGATGTGCTCAGAAAATTATGTCATTGGGAACATCACACAAAATCTGCTCTTGTGACATTGTCCATGGGATTTCTTAGAACAAAACCTTTTGAAAGCATGTACAATAGAGGAATTATAATGTTAATGAGTGGGAGGAATTTGTCTTATGACAAACCGAGGATCGCTTCCTTGGCTTTCTTGGTAACCTAGAACAAATGAGATGGAGCTTCATTTATTTTCTTTCAGTAGAGCTGTTCCTCTCCTACAGCCACAATAATCTATCTTCCTGGTTATAAGTAACGTGAGGAGGTTTAATGTGTATCTCTTCAGTGATAAATAAATCCACCTTCTCTGTAGGATTGTGTACACTCCTGATATGAGCCTTTTGTTTGAAAACAAGGATTCTATTCAGGGAACAAATGCTTCTCAGAAATAACACTGTAGAGTAAAAGCTGACCTTGAAAACAGCAAGGACATTCATGGTTTTCAGTCATGAGGCAATAGATGATAAATGAAGGGAATGCCTAGAAAACTGGCAGGATGGTGTGGGATGGTTCATACATTCTCCCCACAAAGCAGTTGTTGAGGTTCAGCAGCTCAGTTGATTTCTGGGGAGGAGGGAGGTGTGGAAGGGTTCAAAAGCCCCTTAAGACGTTCACTGTGCCTGAAGAGAACCCATTTTCCATTTGCCTGTGGCTGGAGACCAGCTGAAAATAAAATTGCTGGGAAAAGGAAGCATTGGGTTACCCTCCTAGACCACACATTTGCTGGTGCAGCATTGTTCTCAAAATAAACCAATTTCTGCTTTTTGACATGAGATAATTTTGGAGCTTAGATGATTTTGCTTTTCAAGGAATTACTGTCTGTGAAGAAAACCCCAACCTCCTGACAGAACCAAAGTTACACTGACTATTGTATAACTATTTAGACTACTGTACTGTTAAAGACCATCTGATTCTCCACAGCTCTGCTCTTAGGGTACCACTGTTCTGGCTGCTGGTAGCATGTAGTGTCCATGGGCATTGATGTAATGACCCCAGACAAAGACTAGTTTTTGGGCTGAGGCAGCCAGCACACAAGCCCTCAGCTCACCCTGGGCTATGGTGCACACATTAGTCCAATACAACGAAGACATCAAGCCTTCCCTGCCCTGTTTCCCTGCTTCTTCCAGCCCTCAGGGGCCACCATCAATACAGACTTGATACACTGTGATCTGAGCAGCAGGAAAGCTACTTGCCTTCTACTTTTTTTCCCTTTCAGGCACAATGTTTACCTGAATAATTCAGCTAAATCATATGCTTTCCTACTACTGATTTCAACTGCAGACTTGGAGAGATAGGGGAACCTGTTTCATCTACATTGCAGGAGTACAGCTTCAGTATGCCTGGGGAGGCGGCCATGGAGCTTTAGTCTGTCCAAGAAAGCCTTGAAGGATTGGAGAGGCAGACAGTGCTCCTGCCAAGGGCCCTGTGCCCCCTGTTATCCACAAACTTGGTGTCCTAGCCCTTGAAGTACCAGGTGAATACAAAACAACATGTATCCCACAGAGCAGACAGTGCTTGTACTTCTTTGAGACACACGGTCATTTGCAATGCAGTGGAGAAGCAGGACTTCGTATCCTTCTGAAAAGCTTAAGCTGGTTGTGATTGCACGTCTCTTCTAAACTTGCTCAAGTTTGAGGGGGGCTGATGACTTTATGCGCCTGTGTCCCTGCCAGGGAGAACCCCCATGGGCTCTGAGCTGATCCAGGAGCAACACGCACCACGAGCTCAGCTGTCATTTGACTCCACATCCTATTACCATTTCCAGCATTATCTGCTATCTGCCTTTCCCGGTGCCTTGTGTGTTAAAGAAGATAACTTGGCGCTGCTGGAATAAATATAGCACACAGCACACAGCTCTCCTGTCAGGGTGCTTACTTCATTAGTCAAAGAAAAAAATGTTTCTCATAGCTTTTCTCCTTGTAATTTTCCTGAAAGTTTTTCTGCTGGAGGCCCTGTGTATGTAGTCAGCCATAGCATATATTGTCTAAACCAATATGTGAGCTCTATGTAAGTAACCCTTTCAGCAGCATTACTTATTTTGAAGGGAGAAAGGAATGATATTTGGGGGACTGAAAGCTGAAAGGTGCATGGCTTTTCCCCACAGGGTTCTTCTAGGAGGATATTCACATTGGGTTTTGGACTGAGCCAGCCAACAGTGAAGTTTTGGAGGCAGTAGTGAGGTTTTGCAGTCAGGCAACAACCTCAGTTGATTGTAAATGTGTCCATTTGTTGCCAGAACAAATCTAGGCAAGCTACTGAAGGAGAAGAAGTGATTCTTGCCTGTGATTTCTGAGGTCTCCAATCCCCATTCATGGCAGTGTGGACCACAGGTCACATGGCCTCCGCAGTAGCACACTTGGACCCCTACCCTTCCCATTTCTACCCTCAGGGGAGCATGGATAAAAAGCCGTTCTTAACAGCTTGGAGGTTGGTTTTGCAGCTGAAGACTGCCGTGGTTGTATACCACGAGGAAAATCTTTACAAGTAGAGTTTTTTTCAAATATTTCAAATTTTAGCAAGGTTTAAAAGGACACCATATCTAGGTCATATGGTCTTCTTTTTGTTTCTTTATTTAGATAAAGCAAGCCTGGAATATTTATTTTACTCTTTTCTTTTAAATTATTTGTCTTCCTGTTCCCTTTCCCACTAGAAATACATACAATGTCTACTCTCTTTTCCCCAAAGGACTCTATGGATAACTGAAGAACTCACAAATCTATATCATCAGAAACACAAAAACCAGAGAGAAGTGAGAAAGGGGACATGAATTTTTAGCTAGGTGCTTAAAACTCTTTCCCTTGTCTTTTTTTGTTGACTCTTAATTAACTCAAGCACCTGCCAGGCACTAAACCAGTTTCTCTGTCCTCTAGGAAGACATTAAAAAAAATGGAGAAGGCAGCAGATTATATCTCACAAATAAGAAATGAATGGTAAAGAAAAAAATCTTTATTCAAGTTTTCCACTTCTTTATGCAAAATCAAGTGGAAAAAAAGTATGCAAGCTCTCTTATTTTTCTTTTGTGCTTTTGTGTGTATATACAATACTGAATGATATGAAGTAAGATATTGGAGGTCAGGAAGCTTGTTAAACAAATCCTAATATGGAATGAATCCTGCTTTTAACAAAATAATTATTAACATTACTCCTCAGGAAGAGTGGAAGGTTTTTCTCTGCAAAAGATACTGTAGTATATTTAAAGTGGCAACTCCTGCATTTAATCAGAATTTGCAAGGGATCACCTCATAGAATAATATTAACTAAGAAACAGGTTGCTGCAAAACTGGGTTGTATGATTTATCCTGCCAGATGTGGTTAAACCGTAGTTTATGATCAGTGGCCTACATATCATGCTTAAATAGCTGTACTGTCTTTCAAATAATAAGTATTAGGGTCACCTTTCTTTCTCCTGTTCTGAAAGGGGCTGTCTCTGTTTGGATGGCTGATTTCTGAGCCAAACCCAGGGAATTTTCTTGATGCTAATGGAAGAGGGCAGAAGATAGCATGTGAATCCAATTTGGAGGATAATGAGTCTGCTCTCCACTTTCCAGAGCTGGCAGGCTGTTCTCAAATAGAGCTGTAACAACATATTTTTCTCATCCTTTGCCCTTTCCAGAGGTCGTTTGACCTGCTATACACTTGTCAAATGATACAGATTGCAAGAGAGCTGAGACATATCCAGGGTGTCAGAAGAGGTATCAGGTGGATTTTTCTCTCACAGTAGATAATGTATACCAGAGGAATTATTTGGGACTCCAGAGAGAAAAAGCATATGACCATGAGACGAGTCAGAGTGGCAGGCTGGATCTGAAATGGTGATGACTGTAAGTGCTGTCAGAGAACTAGTAGGAGGAAGGTGGAGAAATATTTTGAAGCTCAAATACATTTTCCTTTTCTTACTTTCCATGAAGCTTTGATATCAGAAATTTACTGAGATAATTTTCCAGCAAAACTAAGAGTCAGGGGTGTTCTCTACATACATAGATATCTGCTCTTGCATCTGCAACCTGCATCCCAAAAACCTTTTCTTCTCCCTCTGGTCCCTTTAGTTGGTTTTAAAAGTCAAAATAAATGGTCTGAAGACGGAGATACAAGCTGCTATGAGCTATAATTTGGCCTTACATGAATACAAAAGTTCTGCAGTGAAATGCTGCTAAGTTCCAGACGGGAGAGCAAATTTAAAAAAAAAAAAAAAAGAGAAAAAGAAAAAAAAAAGAAAAAGATTAAATATAGCTTGGGTTTTATTCCTCATCAAGTGTCCTACAGCTGGTTTCAGGGAATATTTATCATGGGCATTTTTGAGCTAAATTCTGCATTCATATTTGGTTTGTTACCAGTTCACATTCTGTCACAACTCTGTCCCCCATGTGGAAATCATTTGCTATTTTTATGCAGTTTATGATATCTTTTTCAGAGATTAATCTAGCAATCTGCCAGGTATCCATGGATGTAACTGCTGTAGTAGCATAACTTCTTATGTAAAAAGCTAGAGATTCACATAACATACTCCTGACACATGACTGGCTCCGTGAATTACTTACCTTAAGATGTCCCAGCACATGCTTCTGTTAAATAATTAGCTATACCTTTTATTCAGCTATACCTAACTGGGGTGTGATAGTGTGTATCAGGGACTGCTGGTAAAACGAAAACATGTAGATTTAGGTGATGCTGAGGCTTGAAAATATTTATAAACCGTTATGGTTAAAAAAGGATTGTTCAAAAGCCCTGAGTTAGGCAAGCAACTCCTCTGAAAATTCAAGAAACATTGACATCCCCCTCCTTGAATTCCAGCTTAGAAAAAATGACAGAAAGTATAAAATGAGGTACAGAACTAAGTTTTATGAGGGGAACCCTTGCTAACCAGGATACATTGTCATGATTACCACTGTTAAAGACTGGATACATGTGCATCCGACCAGTTCTGTGTCTTGGACTCCTCACTTCACAGGGGGAAGTGTCTGTCTTCATGGGAGATGTGGTGTGTGATCAAGGAATAGTTGCTAGGCTTGCTAGCATTAGATTGAAGGACAAAGGAGACATGACCCCTCTCCTCATGGTGTAATGCACAATGCTCTGGAAACTTTTGCTAAGGTCAGCTCTGTGATAACCATGCCTGTGTAAATGGACATCTCAGGGAAGAGGCATAGATGTCTGTGCTTTAAAGCAGGACTAGGAATGATGTGGAGCCAAGAGGCGTCTTCACACCTGTAGTTCCTGCAGGCAGCGCTGAGTTCAGTCTGTGGTAAAGCCAAGAATAACATCGGCAAAGTTGTTGGGATGAATTCTATAGAATTTCAGTAAAAAATATCAAATAGGAAATGGAGCATTTCAGAAAGAGCAGCTGGAATAAGGGTGTACATTGTCTAACAAATAGTCCATCTCCTCTCATACTACATCTCCTCTCACGCTCTAAAAGCAGTGTAAATTTTCCTCCTTTGTGTAACAATTATTTATATTAACACTGAGATCATATTGCTGTCATGATCCTGACTCTCCCATCCAAATCCTTGTTTAATATCACAGGCAGGGTTTCTGCCAGTGTTTTCTCAAGAGAGCAGCTCTATTTCATGAAACAATTAAATTTAAATTTGTTTGGTGGCCTGAAAGTCCTCAACTGCATTTCAAGCTTATAAACACAGTGGGAAGAAAATGATTCCTCAGAAATGAATATAGAGTCAAGTTGGGGATAAATATCCTAAATTGTAATCTCAGCCACAAATCCTGTGTCAGGAGCAGAGGGCAGCCAGGAGAGGTCGTGATCCAGACTGACAAGGGATGAAATTGGCAGTGGTGGTTTACAGAATCTAGCACAAGCATGTTAGGCACAGCTGGTGAAAGAAAAAAAGGAGACACTGGGCTGAAGTGATTAAATCAGGCAACAAAATCTGATTTGCTAAAACAATCCATAAGAGGTAGAGTTCCATCTTAGGGAGAAAGGTCACCAAGATGCAGAGTCCTGTTACTCACACTGTAGCACACTGTAGGAGCAAATGATAAAACCAATAGTATGTAAGAATTAACCAAAACAGTTTTTAACAGCAGTAAGTAAAAGCCACATGCTTTCATTCTGATTGATATCAGCTCCAGAAAATTGTGGGGACCACTTAGGCGTTTGAATGCTAGTAGCACTATAACTGTTTTAAGATGAGGCTCACTTTCTGTCCCATTTTCCTAGTACAGTTACATCAATGTAGAAAAGATGTTGTGCAAGATGAGAGCTATGCCTGATCACAATGTGAGGCAAGCCTTGTGGAAGATGTGCTAGCAGATTCTAGCAAGTGGAGAGATGTGGTTATGAGTGGCCAGCTCAACAGGAGGATTTATTCTGAGAAGAGGAAACAGGGTCAGCACCCAGCTACACAAATGAGGTGGGCAAATCACCCCCAGAGAAGACCAGCCTGGCCTGGAAGTCTTTCTCTTATTGAGCACGTTGTACATTTTTGCTTGCACCTGGCTCCACTGACACTAGACTTCCCAGTTCATGACCTTCAGGCTTTTATACTTCTCAGCATTGCAACACCAGCCAGCTAAATTTTGAGTTAAACTGGTTTTGAACATTAGGTTTTAGAAGATACTTTGTCAATGTCTTGCTAGTTTGTATCTTGCCTTTTAAAATGTTTTTTGAACGGAAAATTTTATAGCATTTTTCTTGGAGGTGATACTGTGGATAGCTCTGGTCTCCTCTGGCACTGTGTCCTGTAATTGGCTTCCACTTGCTAGTAATGCCTTATTCCCATCTCCGATAAATTCCCTACCAAGCTTCCTCCCTGCCCTGATCCAAAGGAGCACTGAATTTTCTTTTTTACATGGCCTGAAACTTGGACTTCAGTGACAACTGTTTTTCCTTACACAGGTTCACTGGTCTGTTTTGCCTGTTCAGTGGAAAGGATGACCAGGTGCAACTGAAAGCACAATTCGGCTCTTTGTTTTTGTCTCATTTTGGCCCATGAAAAGGACAGAAGAGTGAGATAGGTTTGCTGTCACTGCAGCTCCACTGTTACACTTCTGCTGCTCTTCATTTGTGTCTGTGGAGAGACGATGACACAGCAAGGCCAGCTGTGAAGGGCTCTTGCCAGTGCAGTGGATTTTTCCTGAATGCAGTCCCTGCATAGATGGAAAACACAGTGAGAGGGACCAGATCTGACAGGGAATTCTTCTGTAAATGCGTGATTATTTTTAACTGGTGAAACTTTTTTGGGATATAAATGTTCTTACTAAAAACCTGGTCAGGAAATGATAACCAGGTCTAGGATAGCTCTAATACTTGACTAGAAGGAGAAAAGAGAAACCCTAATTACGGGTAGAGAAAACAAGAAGCCTGGGGCAGGGAGGAGAAGCCTGGAGAGGGGGAGAATCCACCAAAGATTTCTGAGCTGGATCTAGCAGAGACAGGCTGCGTGCACTTCTCCTTCTGCACCCGCTTTCCCAAACAGGAGGCAGAACATCCCTCCCCCAGGCACCCCTCGGTGCTTTCTGACGTGTCCTGTGCATCACCTCTGAAGGGCAGCAGTCCCTGCAGATGGGGAGAGACATCCTTCTGTGCTTTCCTGGGGATACTCAAGCAGATTGCATTCTTCAGGGTGGTTAGTTTTTGTCCCAAATTACAAAAAACAGCTTTACGAAGTACTCAAACAGTGGTTTATCCAGAGGAAATCATGTGTAGCTTGTGACCTGATGGCATTGTGGCTGACTCAAATGGGTTTTGAATGTGTGCGTGGTGTTACTGAGCCTGGCCTTTGTTGTCCAATGCAGTTTCATGTCAGTAGGCAGAGTGTTGAAAATATTTCTTCAGTATACTGCACCTTCAACACCACACATGAAAACAAGAATCTTTTCATTCCTCCCTCCCAGTTCATGACATTTATTTAAGCATAGCAAGAAACATCATGAGGTGAAGAGGTTTTTAGTTGTTTTTCTCTATTTAAAAGCCCTTAGATTTATGAATGTGGTGGTGGGCTGACCCCAGCTGGCAGCTAAGCCCCTACCCAGTCCTTTGCTCACTCCCCCAGAGGATGGGGGAGAGAATAGAAGGGCAAAAGTGAAAACAATTCATGGTTCAAGATCAAGACAGTTTAGTAAGTGAAGTAAAGCTGCATGCACAAGCAAAGCAAAATAAGGAATTTATTCTCGACTTCCCATCAACAGTCAGATGTTTAGCAGGGCCTCAGCACGCATAATGGTTACTTGGGAAGGGAGATGACATGACTCCGAACGTTCCCCCCTTTCCTCCTCCTTTTCCCAAAATTTATTGCTGAGCATGATGTCGTATAGTATGGGATATCCCTTCCATCAGTTTGGGTCAGCTGTCCTGGCTGTGTCCCAGCCTGTCTCCCAGCCCCTTTCCCACCCCTAGCCTGCTGGTTCTGTGGCCAGACTGGGAAAAAGAAAAGGCTTTGATGCTGTGCAAGCACTGCTCAGCAATAATGTGTGTTATCAACACTGGTTCAGTCACCAGTCTAAAACATAGCACCATACAGGCTTCTATGGAGAAAATTAACTCCATCCCTGTCAAACCCATTACTACCTCCACCTCTTATTCAATACCATTTATATCATGCTTAGGTGCCCCACTATCTAATACACCCTCCCTATCCAATACCTACCCTTCCATCCTTTGAGATATATATACAGGTATCATTCCTTTGGTCTGTGGGCCACCCTGTAAAACAGAATCAGGGAATCATCAAATCATTTAGGTTGGAAAAGACCTTTAAGATCATCAAGTCCAACCGTAACCCTAACACTGCCAAGTCTGACAGTAAACCATGTCCCTAAGTGCCACATCTACATGTCTTTTAAATACCTCCAAGGATGGTGACGCAACCACTTCCCTGGGTAGCCTGTTCCGATGATTGACAATCCTTTTGGTGAAGAAATTTTTCCTAATATCCACTCTAAACCTCCCCTGGCACAACTTGAGGCCATTTCCTCTCATCCCGTTGCTTGTTACTTGGGAGAAGAGACCGACACCCACCTTGCTACAACCTCCTTTCAGATAGCTGTAGAGAACTAGAAGGTCTCCCTTCAGCCTCCTTTTCTCCAGACTAAACAACCCCAGTTCCCTTAGCTGCTCCTCATAAGATTTGTGCTCTAGACCCTTCACCAGCTTCGTTGCCCTTCTTTAGATGCACTCCAGTACCTCAGTTTCTTTCTTGTAGAAAAACTGCACACAGTATTTGAGGTGCAGCCTCACCAGTGCCAAGTACAGAGGGATGATCACTTCCCTAGTCCTGCTGGCCACACTCTTTCTGATACAAACCAAGATGCTGTTGGCCTTCTTGACCACCTGGGCACACTGCCGGCTCATATTCAGGTGGCTGTCAACCAGCACCCCCAGGTCCTTTTCTGCTGGGGCAGCTTTCCAGCCACTACTCCCCAAGCCTGTAGCGTTGCATGGGGTTGTGGTGACCCAAGTGCAGGACCCGGCACTTGGCCTTGTTGAACCTTATATGATTGGCCTCAACCCATCGATCCAGCCTGTCCAGATCCCCCTGCAGAGCCTTCCTACCCTCGAGCAGATCAACACTCCCACCCAACTTGGCGTCACCTGCAAACTTGCTGAGGGTGCACTCGACGATCCTCTCATCTAGGTCATTGATAAAGACATTAAAAAGAACTAGCCCCAGTAATGAGCCCTGGGTAACACCACTTGTGACGGGCCGCCAGCTGGATTTAACTCCATTCACCACCACTCTCTGGGCACGGCCATCCAGCCAGTTTTTAACCCAGTGAAGGGTACGCCCATCCAAGTCATGGTCAGCCAGTTTCTCCAGGAGAATGCTGTGGGAAACAGTGTGAAAATGACAATAAAATGTCCATTGTATGCATTTAGTCTATGACTTGGGCTCCATCTGTTATGATGGTTGCTGGAGACTGGAGATGTGTTGTGTTTTGTGGGGTTATTGGGCACCAAAGCCAACTCAGGCTGGATCACTGCTGCACTAGCCCAGTTTCTTGCGAGGCTCATCCTCCATCTTTTTGGGTTGTTCTTGCTACAGTGCTTCTTATAACATACAACCCTCATCATGGCTTACAGCAATTTAAAGGTATATCAAAGGATAAGTTTTCTAGACATTTCATAGGGCAGGAATGTCTGGGCACCAAGGACACCACCAGCCCTGCCTTTCCAGGCCCACCCTTTCTGTGGTCCCCCCACCCTGCCCATGGCCCAGGACCCCATGCCAGCCCCTTGGGATTCCCCCCACCCTGCCCATGAGAATGCCTCTCCCCCCCCCTTTTTTTTTCAGTTTTTCTTTGTTTTCTACTTTCTACATCCAAGTTTCTTGCCCAAGCACAGACCTTAGACATGAATCTTTCAAAACAAAAACAACAAGCAAAAATAAAACCATATTTCACAGTGAAATTGGAAGAGTTTACTCTCATGAATACATTGACTAAAAGGCCATGTTTCAAGAAAGGAAAACATTGAACACAAAAGAGTAAGGAATAGTTTGTAGGCAGAAATATGGAGTATTATTTAAGTGTGAATGGGAAAGTAGTTGTTCCAAAGGAATACAGTGTGTGAATATTAATAGAGGATGACTTCTAAGAAATTACTTACAAACAATTGCTTTCTCCAGCATCTTTTGTTTTGTTAAAATTACTTTTTTTTGATCTTTTCTGTCTTCTAGACTGATTCTTGTTGCCTTATTTGGGCTGAACATTTGCAACATATCAAAATATTCCTTCTGCTAATGGTTTGAGGGCTAACACTCACACCCAGAAAATTCCAGTTAGTATTGATGTTTTAAGTACTTGGCATTTTGTTGCTGCCGTGAGTTTGCTCTGCCATGTTGCATGTTCAGTTTGCTCCATGCCTGCTTTGTAAAGTCACAGCGTGAAGGATCAGGCTATGTCAGGTCCATTTCCCAGTCAGAGATGAGTGTTGCTGTGTTTTCTGATGGCCGGATACCAGAAAGAAAAATGACCTCTCATTCATGTTTTTAAGCAGCTACCTTCCAGCTGTTTAGAATGAGGCACTTGCCCTCACAACATGGGTATATAAGAATTGGGCCAGGATTTTATTCCAAATTACTTTTTTTTTTGGTACTGCTCTCTAAAGTCTCTGGTTACTGTGGTTATTGTTGTACACACCCTACTCTTGGAGAACAAATGTCCAAAATGCTAAGCCACCATTTGTCCTGGTTTCAGCTTAATTCAGAGTTCATTTTTCTTCCTAGTAGCTGGCATAGTGCTGTGTTTTGGACTTAGTATGAGAACAATGCTGATAACACACTGATGGTTTAGTTGTTGCTCAGTCGTGTTTACACTAGTCAAGGACTTTTCATCTTCCCATGCTCTGCCAGGTGCACAAGAAGCTGGGAGGGGGCACAGCCAGGACAGCTGACCCAAACTGGCCACAGAGCTATTCCATACCACCTGACGTCACGCTCAGTATAGAAACTGGGGGGAGTTGGCTGGGGGGATGGGGATTGCTGCTCGGGGCCGGGCTGGGCATCCGTCAGCAGGTGGTGAGCAATTGCATTGTGCATCCCTTGTTTTGTATATTCTTTTATCATTACTATTATTATTATTTTCTCTTTCTCTACTATCCCATTAAACTGCCTTTATTTCAACCCACGGATTTTAGGTTTCTTTTTTTTTTCAGTTCTTTCCCCCATCCCACTGGGGCAGGGGGAGGGTGAGCGAGTGTCTGTGTGGTGCTTGGTTGCTGATAGGGGTTAAACCACAACACCATTTCAATTAACAGGCAAGAAGATATTTTCATCCTAGCGTTGGCAGGAAAGTCTAATATTGAATTGGCTTCAAACCTATACATAAGTGAACCTTCCAAATAGTTTTTTTTTTCAAATGAGAGGTTGGTCTATTGACAAGGAAGTTGAGAGAAGAAACTATACTACTGTAAGCACATTTCTTTTTCTCAGCCATAGCTTAAGAAAGCATCATATTTCTAGTGAAATTTAAAAAGTAATCAACAGCCACATTTACTTCTCTGTGTACATTCCATTTCTGGTTTCAGTGAACCATTAAAGGAATTGAACAAAGATTTGACAATCTCTTCCTGCTGCTACCAAATAAATCTGAAGCAGATGATGTAATAAAATTGACAAAGCAGAATGAAGGAGGAAGAAAGTGAGCTCTGATGCTGGAAACCTGAAGCCAGGAAATACTCTAAATTTTAAAGCTGACGTAATTTGACAGCTCTGATGAAATCATAGGAGTACGTGTGCACATTCAGCCAAAAAAAATAGAGCAATGAACTCTATCTGTCTTGACAGGCTGCCGCTTGAATGGATACTTGATTAATATTATCTGTTTCACAGTGCTACTTGGCATGAGAAAATGAATTTCAAAATATCGAGCTAAATGCTTTCATAATTCACTGTTGCAGGAAGGATACAGTGCAAATGCGACCTGTAAAATTAGTCCTACAGTAAACACAATCCATCACTTTTCTAACAGTTTGGGTCATTGGGGTATACAGGTAGGCTTGTATGTTACAATTATCACTAGAGCACATATTTTATATAAATGTAGCTTAAATGTCTATTCAAGTTAAAAAAAATGTTTACTGGTTTGTTCAGCAGGGTCTTTATCTGAAAAAATACTATCCTGTTTTGTGAACTCTAGGATATCATTTATTCATACCTTTACTTACCATTGATTACAATTCCTAAATTAATTAATTCTCTCTTTAACAGATGAACCTAGAGGAAAGAGGATCCAGCACAAGAGTTGTCCTATCAGCAAGCAGGAATTTTGCAAAGACCAAGGTTATAGGAGTAAATTTTGGGACACTTATTTTAAAGCTGTTTTCCTTGTGCTACTCCCAACATTACTACAAGCACTGTTTTGTTCTTCTTTCTAGGGATCAATTTAGAATATCAGGGAACCTTCAGTTACACTTTTCCTCTCTTGTAATTTTTGTTCCATAATTCAAGCTGGCTGTTTTTTGGCTTGTCTCCTTCTGGAAGCCATCAGCGCTGTTTCTGGTTGCAACCAGCATCATAATATGGGAAATACTGCACTTTTGGCTTAAAAGAAAGGAATTCCATCTAGGGTGTTTCTGTATTCTGGCAATACTTGGAGGCAGGATGGCAGTCCTTTGTCGCAATTGCAGCTGGGTGTGATTTGGAAAGAGCTGCACTGAAACTTATTCAGTCTGTGCTAGAAATTCAATGCGCAAAGGGCTTAGAAATGGAGGATGTGTATCACCATTGTCTTTTTTTTTTTCTTCTCCTGGCCAAAGAACACTGATACAGGTGAAAGTATGAAACAATTGGTGAGAGGAACCAAAACCTAAAGATGATGTTCCTGCAGGAAAGCATTCTCATGTTAATCTTGAGATTTTTACCTTGCAAATCATGGGGTAGTATTCAGGTGCTTATGCATCAGTGTCTAGTACTTTTTGAGATGACTTAGGGCACCTGAGACATTCATAAGGCTGCAGATAAGTCATGGATTCTATGGGAGACCTGTACCCTTTTAGGAAGAAAGATGTAGGCCAAGTGGGAAGCTAGAGAGACTTAATTGGCACCAGATGTCCTATGTCTTTTTGGAAAATTCCTATCTAAATTGCCTCTTGGGTGAGTTCCCTGTGGTTGAAAGGACAGGGCAGAGAGGAGAGAAGGGAGGTTCATATATATGTATTCATAGAATGTATTTTGTAGGTTAGAGAAGATGGCCTGTATCTCTGTCAGAGGTGCTAATATGAAAACTCATCCTGTTTTACATAGCATTTTATGAGTGTGCATTTCAGCATATGAGTTGTTCTTGCCACATTTGCTCTGAAAACTTGCTCCTTGCCCTACATGAGTCATGGCCTGCAGGAGAGAAAGCTTGACCACATCAAGCCATGGATACTTTGTGAGTGAGCACTCGTGCAGACATATATTGGCCTTAGAAACTGAAAGGTGTTCTTTCATACTTCAAAAAGATTGCTTGAAGTGGGGATTGCTCATAAAGGTGTTCCCTGAAAGCAAGTAAACTGTTACAAAAACTGGTGAAGTGACTTACCTTTATTCATAAAAATACCTTTAAACATATTTTTGTCTACTGTTTCTTCTAACCCTCACACTGACACAGAGTCAGTGGCAGACTGGTTATGCTGAGGTTCTATATTTGACAGAACCAAAAGAAGGAACTGTTCATTACAGAACAGTTCATGGACAATGAAGCTGTTGTTTTCTTATTTGTTTGCTTATTATATTTGTATTGTATTCTTATGTCATATATGAGAAAATTCAAGTGTGTTCATTTCATTTTTCTTCTGGAACAGAAAAAGTTGTTGCAGTTTTTGTTTGGACATGTGCTAATTTTCCTTCCTAATCTAGGACAAGGTGGTTTGTAAATGACCTTAATAGACTGCTCTGGGAACTGTTCCCAACTAATGAACACTATTAAGTGGCCAGATCTAGTTTAAGGATGACGGCTTTGGTAATTCTGTGTAGAGGAACATGCTGGTTTTGCTTTGTATAATTAGTCTGTGCATGAGCCACACCTGCTTTATTTTAAATGTAAGGTATATGCTTGGTTTATGGAAACCAAACATCTGCCACAGAGTTGCTAAAATATGTAACTTAAAATGCCTGATTCTGATATGCTGCTACATACCTTAAGGTAAATTAACAAAAATGCGTATTGGTATTTTAACACTGAATTTATGGTTGTTTGTCATTTAACTCATAGCTCTTCTCAAGTACTCTACTTTTGACATGCATAATTCACTTGCTCTAAAAATGTCTTTTGTATTTCTGAATCATCTTTCTCATATTAACCAGAAGGCTCGCTTCACTCCCCGAATAAGTAGATCTCATTTATTTCTCTGCTTAATTGTACTGGGACTGAGTCCTCTTGACCATTGCTTAGAGATGTTTACCCCTGAAAGATTTAAGACCAGTTTATCTCCTGTTGATTTCTAACAGAGTAAGAGACACTGATTGATGGAATGACCATTTAAAACTCCCCACGTATGTTGAAATTTCCTTAAACTTTATTTTTGCAGTGGTATTTTCAAGAAAAGTACTAAAATACTGAAATACACCAAGAAAGCAGATGAATGTGAAGGTCAGACTGATTTTTCTGCTGTAACAAAAAGCTTAATTCCCTAAATAGTGATACCTTTCACTAATGAGAAGCCTAAAAGTGAGGTGGCCAGTTTTTTCACGTGTTTCCTCTAAAACACTGTACTCTCCAGTTATAGGTGTATTTAAAGACATAGCTGTTAAACACAGCAGTGATTTCTTCTGAAGGTCAGAGATATATTTTATGCAAGGTATTTCTTTTAAAAATAATTTACTGCCTGAACGGATGTTGGTTAATAGCTCTCTTTTCTTTTTT
>VZTL01052735.1:7131-20384 GCA_013400535.1 Scopus umbretta | reverse complement strand
TTTTTTTTTTTTTTTTTGTTTTGTCTGTTTTGGGAGAGGAGGAGACCTGAAGTAGATGTCTTTACATAAGACTGTGAAAAATAACCATGAAATTACTTCAATGAAGTATTCGTCTTGTCCAGTTAACACCACTGTGGAACCATCTTCCATCAGAAAATGAAGATTATTAAATCAAGAGTATTTCACAGGGTTTTCATTAAGAAAGTTTTGAAAAGAAATTAATTTCAACTTCATTTTCAATTAAAAATGTGTATAGTTTTGTATGCTGTATGTTAATAGTAAACTTGAAATACACACCACGTTAACAAAATTATATATATGTAATATGCCATTGTTAATGTGTTTCAACTTTTAAAAAAACAATTTGGTACTTTGGGTGGAGAGCACTCTGAGTTTCATTCTGTGGAAAATTTTGACTCTCATTTCAGCATGACTTTAATTGCAAGATTTGTTTCAGGAGAGAAACATGTAAATAAAGTTCTGTAGCAGATGGGGTTGTTTCCTAGAATGAGAAATATTCTGCAACATTAGAGTTCTAATCTGTTTGTGTCCACATACTTGGCAGCCTTCAACAAAGGCATAAGCTAGCACTGTTAAACTTGATACAGCAGTGTTTCTTCCTAATACAATATTTTAAGGTTAAAAAAAAGGAGAGAGAGAAACTAAGGTGGAACTCAAAACCAAGTTGTTAATTTTTCTCTCTCAATACCTCCTTTGAGTGCATAAATTAAAGCATGGTTTTATTTTGTCTTATCCATTCGTCAAGGAAAAAGACAAGCTTAAATTTGTGCCTCTGTTTTTGAAAAAGCAGGTAGCAACCAGTGCATGAGGGAGTAACCTTTTCATCTAAACAGCTTTTCAGTGCTTATGTATGTTTGCAGAAAATAACATTTTTTTTTCCTAGCATCTGTCTATAATGCCATCTGCTGCTATGCTTCAGACAGCTTTGATTGTGCAAACTTAGCTTTTCAAACAGTTTGCCAAATGTAGTGGTTTTGAAAAAGTATCCCCATTCATCCCCTACCAAGACATTTGATGGTATTCTTCAGACCCAATGCAGAATGAACCAACCTTGACTACAGTGAAAACGTTTCTTGTTTCCTCACTTCTGCTTGTGCCTTCACACATGCCACAGACATCAGGATGAGCCTTAGGGACAGATAACAGTATTCTGTCACTAAAAATTTTTATTAAATACACATCTATAATAATTTTAAATTCTGTTATTGGGTTTGACACCTGCATACACAGTTTCTTAACATCTTTTCCTTATTGCATTATTTTCTCACACCTACTGAAAGACAAATTAGTCCCATAATAACAAGTGTCGCTGTCACCAACAACCACACACCCTTCCATGTTCCATTGACCTGAAGCAAAGCATAAAGTCTTGCCATTTTCTAGACTACTCAGGTAACCATTTATTAGGCTGCACTTGTATGGTTATATATCTATTCCTCTGTTGACAAACTTTAAACTTTATGTCTTATAACTTATCCCCTGCCTCTCCCCATTGCTGCTTGCAATGTGTATGGAGACAGCCTATCTGTACCCATGGGATACCTGACACACTGCTGTGCAGAATCGGTGCTTGTGGTGTGTATCCCCAATTCCTGAGTGATACACACAGCTGAGTGTTTCTGGGAATTTTTCTGTGGGGCAAATTCTTCAAATACCCTTTTTTTTTTTCTTTCTCAAACAGCTCCCACCTTAGAACACCCATCTTAGAAGCTGTTTTAGGCCTTGCCACTGCTTTTGTAAACATGAGCTTCCTGCATTGTATTTTGATATGCTTGTAGCAAGGTGAAATAGGCAAGAAGGGAAGGTCCTCAGAGACCGAGCCAGAACACAGTCAGGTGAAAGGTCAGCTGTGTAAATATCGTGTTACTGAAAAACTTTCAGGGCTTTGCGGAGGCAAAGTTTGAAGATACAGGTAGTATTTTTTTTCCCAGCTGACAGAATTTTCAAAAACACCCAGGCTTTTGAACACAACAGCCCTTTTTGAGCTCTGAAGGAGGAGCAGTATCACACTTCAAGCTAAGAGCAAGCTAAGAGCTGGGAACAACTGAGTTTAAGTTAATTATGTTAATCCATGTAAAATTTGAGAGAAAAGGATGATTGGCACCTTTGGAGCAGAGAGAGATGTTAACAGGGGAAGAAAAGTTAAGATTTTTAGTCACTGTGACACAGAAAGGCAGGCAGGTAATTATCACTAGTGGAAGTGAGAGGTTACCAGAGGTGAGGGTAGAGGTAAATAGGAGTGTACCAAAATAATCTTTTTGTGTCTGTGATTTTGAGTATCCATTGGAATGCTGAGCTGAGTTTCCAGTTTCATTCTTTGGGGCTCAGCTGTCCATCATTCTTGAGACTCAGGACTGAACTGGCCCAGAGGTGGGAAGCACACTGTGCTGTTTTGGGAAGCACCTCCTTCCATTAATATCCAGCTGATTCTGCCCTTCACTGACCACATGAGTTCATCCTCATGAGTGCAACACCCCTATTATTAGGACTAAGAAACATGTGTTAGACCACAGAGGGCAAGTGAGGTATCCCACTTGGCTTTCTTGAGATATCTCATGCTGTCATCAATACTGATGTCCATTTGAGCCCCAGTGTTTCTGGCTGAAGAGGATACAGCTGCTGGGAGAGGCTGACACTATTTTGTCCCATCTATAAACTTCTTTTAGAGGAATTGGATGCATCTGGGGAACCTGCGCAAGGAACTTGCCTCATCCTTCTGGACCTAGAATAGACGAATGAAATAGTCTGAGACTGCACTTACACACCATAAGAGTTCTGAGTCATGAGAAGCTAGGGGCATTGACGACACCACCTAAATATGGGTCAGTGTCCACAAGTTGCCATTCACTGAGTTCTGTTGGCTGGGCGAACACTGGAGATGGCCCATACATGCAGTCTGTGGTTCCACACGAACATCAAGATGGGTGACAGATGAAGTGTCTACATACCTGGAAGCCAAGCAGATCCAGAAGGCCCAGGTTTCACCAGTCCTTGCAAATGAGCACACAGTTTTTAACCTGGGTGGGATTAACCTGAATGTGAGTTTTTTGCTATGCAGATTAATTCCTAATGCGAAAACTAGCAAGATATCTTTCTGTCCCGCACCTTCATAGCCAGTGTGGAAGACATGAGTGTCTTCTTTACTCACAGCATGCATCAAGTCTGTGGCTAGATTGTGGTAGGCATTATGCAAATACATGAATAGTATTTGCACTACAAGAGCTTCTGAAGAATGGTGCAAATCACAAGACAGCTTGTTATGGCAAGCGCAGTGTATTAGAGACTTTCTTCTACTTCATCATATGATAAAGAAAAAAAAGAATTTAATATATTCCTGTTTCAGAGAGAGCCTGATTTATACATTTTTAATTGCTACTATGGAAAGTGGGGGAGAAAAAGTGAAAGCGAACAAAGCTGTAGGAGTTGGTGGAATCAATACATAGATCAGAGAGTAGAAAAGCTCATTAAATTCTGATGAGTGAACATGATTTTAAATCTAGATGTTTTGAATCTTGTTAATGTACCAAGTTTCACTTTTTGAGAGAGAAGCAAAATAAATAAATGTATATTAATGTAAAATGGATCATGTATTGGAGGCCTGTAATATGTTCTATGGAACAAGTAATTTATCAGAAATTTGCCATTTGACAGTGATTTTGAGATGAAGGGTAAAAAATAAACAGCACTGGAATTGTTAGCACCAGGAATTACGGAAGTTGAGGCTGGTGTTTCCTCAGACCGGTTGCTCTTGGAACCTATAGAATGGGATATCTTGGAGCATGGCTCTGCATACAGAGGAAAAGACAAAAGAAGTTCTTATCAAATGAAGTTGGATGTGTTCTTCAAAGGTGACTGTACAGCCTGAGACAGTGAGTGAGAGGAATGGTAATCTCACGTAGCTGAAGAATTAAATTCCTTTCTAACATGTAGACAGTGCTAATACTCTAAATAATGATAGGTGGACCTACGTGCAGCTTTCCAGCCTGGAGGATCCTAATCCTGCCCTGTACTGAGAAAGTAAAATGAAGTAGTATGGAATAACTAGGTGTTAATGCATTAATTTTAGTAAACCCATTCAATAGTCTGCTAAACTACAGCTGGTAGAGTCTTTACAGTAGCTTGCAGAAGCAATGTAGAAGTACTCAGACTCTCTAAGTGTCTACAGAGAAAGGAGCTGTCACCGTATATGCAGAATATTAGTAACACGTCTACCTTTCATTGAATATGATAAACATGGACAAAAACTACCCACATCCAAATACATATATGAAGTGCATGCTGGAGGCTACAGCTTATGGCAGAGAAGATGAGGTAGCAGCAATTCATTTCCTGGAACAAAATCATTGAATCATGGAATGTCTGGGTACTTAGTAGAAAACACAAATGCACACTTGGACTTACAATAATAATACCTGGTAACAGAAGGCATGAGAGACCTTGGCTGGGAAGGAGGACACTGGTTCAGCTCAGTTTGGCTCTAAGTGTGCAGCAAACTTCCTGGTGTTGTGGAGCAATACTTGGCTTTGTTGCTAGAGAAGCTGAAGCTTAGAAGGACTTACAAGACTAAGCAAGTCCCTAAGAGCCCTAGTACCTTCACAGAAACCTGTCTCTTGGGAACTCCAGTTTCTCTAAGAGTTTCTCTAAAGTATCAGCACACCTAATTCACTGAATGAATAGTCCTCTTCTGTTTTGTTTTTTGTTTGTTTGTTTGTATGTTTTTTTCCTGAGAAAAGTTTAGCTTCTAGGGTTAGAAGACCCCAGGCACAAAAAGAAGTGATTTAGTGATTCTCTGTGATTTTAGACGATGATGACAACGTGTTTCCTTGGAGTCCTTCACATTGGATTGGGGTGGTGAAGGGGTGGATGGGGGTGGTGGGGTCTTAATTTTTTTTTTTTTTTCCCCCTACTGGTACTGAGGATTCTGAATGGCAATTTTATGAATGAAAATGAAGATAAAATAACCAGTGATACAACAAGCCCTGACATACAGACTGGAACCATACAGTAAAGAGGTCAGATTTTGCGCTAACTTAAGGAAATAACGAATGCTCCTGTCTGAAAGTGGCTAAGCAGCATTTACCTATGCAAGAAAATAGTGTTCTTGTCTGGCTATGAACTTAGTGGATTATTTTCTGGCAATAAAGGCATAAAGAACAGAAGGAGGAAAAACTGGGGACTATGGATATCTGAGATCAAAGCCACCATTCACCCAAAATCAGTGGGATAATCCACCTTCTGCTTGATCTTCCCAGACTGCCACAAAGCATCGTGAATTATGTTGGAGGTGGAAGCAGCAGATGGTGCCATGCACAGAGCTGGCAGTTGGACCTCTGGTCCTTCTATGATGGATGTGATTCTCATTCCCAAAGACATTTCTCATCTCAGTTGCAAATTCGGACTTTTTTTTTAAACGGGAAAAGCAAAACATTTTCTTATCAAAGTTACTGTTTTCTTTCTTCTGCACTCAGACTGCCTCTATTCCTATGCTTTTTACTAGCCTGTTACTGTTTTAAAGAGTAACATCTCTTCATTATAATGACAACTTAGAAGATAGTCAAGGAGTGAGAAGGCTTTCAGATTAATGCAGGCTGGTGGGGGTGTTGTGTCAATAAGGACGTTAGGGGCAGCAGATGTTCTGTGATCCCTTTTGTACTTAATGGTTGTTGACACTTGCAGAAAACTGTCCTTGTTGTTGATGATCAGGATGCCCCTTACAGTGCCGAGTTCCTATCAGTGTAACTGGGATATAACTCATTACACTAAAGCAAATAACTTGTACAGAAAATATTTTAATGCCTATTATCAGGCGTTCTCTATACCATTCCTTTTCTTTCTGTAGAAGAATTCCTATTTCCAATTTATATGAAAAATCTAAATTCTTGGTGGATTTGACTGGAGTTGGTAACTTCCTAAGTAACTTCCATCATGTTTACTGATGTTAATTAACCATATTTTCCTTCACCACTGGCGATAATTTAGAAGAAGAGTTTCTCATTGTTTTTCAGAGTGAAACATTCTTCATACTGTCCTGTGTTTCAGGTTATAGGATTTAATAGTATTTAGTTGTCATCAGATTGAATTTTCCCACTTACCTTTACTTAAAATAGGCTCTCTTTCTCCAACATGGAATAACTCAGATGATTTCCCTGAAATCAAACACAGATTAGTCAGATGTGAGAACAAAGAAGAGACCTTCTGGCTAACTGCAAGTAGCCTATGTCCTGCTGTTCAACGTTTACCAAGAACATTAGAGATACGTCAAGTAAGTGAGTGCTAGCCCATTACGTAATTTTCGTCTAGGTAAAAGTGGCAATTGACACAAATCACTGCATTAAATGAAAATAGCTGGATACCTCTGTGGTCAGCACTGTCTATATTATATTTGAAAAATGTCTGCAATATAAAGGAGTCTAAACCACTTTCTGGATTTAAAGGTCATCTCCTGATGGCCTTTATTGGAGACATGACATATTGTAAGCATGTATGTGCTTGATACAATTCAGGAAGAAGCAGAGAGGAAAAATTGCCTTCTAACCATGGATTTGTGAGGCTGCTGCTTTTGTCTTTAGCATAAATGAAAGAATACTGAGGATTAGGTGATATATACCAGTCAAGTATGGCCTCAGAGACTGGCATAACTGTGATATAAGATGCCTTTCCCTTTTTCTTCTACATGTGGCTCTCTGGATTCAGGTAGGACTTGTTTATGGCTTAAATATGAACTAATCAAAGAGGCAGAAAAACAAAATTTAAACACTGGGTAATTCTGTTGTGTAGCATTAAGCTCTGTACCTTCTATAGCTGCTACATTTTATGTAAAATGCTAGGTAAAAACATAACACTGACTGAATTACATCAGATTCTAGCCCATAAACTGTTTCCAGTGTCAGTCAAAAGCAGATATCCAAGAAAATGGGTGCATGTAATGCTTTGCTCCTTATTCTCCTGCCACGACTGTATAGATCTCTAGCATATTCCCCTCAGCCATCTCTTTACTGTGCTGAAGAGATCTAACTTACAAAGTTATCTTCGTGTAGAAGCCATTGCTTAATTCTGATGACCCCTCTTGCCTTTCGTCAGCTCTTGTCTAGTTATATTCTGTAATTTTTGAGATAGAAGGACCAAGAGTACACCAAACAAACCAAGCATTTACATGGGGGCATAGTATTTTATTTTTTTTTTAATGTTCCTTTTCTAATTAATTCTAACCCTGACTTGCTGTTTTGGTAGGTACTGAACTAAAGTTTTCATGGTATTGTCTATGACAAATTCAAGATTTTTCTTCTGTGTTGTAACAGACATTCCAGAGCCCATCATTTTAAGCACAGAGCTATAATAGGTGCGTTTTTTTCCACATGCATCCCTTGAATACAGAATTCAATATACTGAGCTTCATCTGCCTTTTTATTTGCCATCACATGACTTTATAAGGTTCTTCTGCCAATCTTGACAGCTAATGCATATCTTTGGAGATGCTGTTCAGTCTTTGTAAACCCTTTTGTTGCAGATGTTTGGTGTGTTCTTGATGTATGCCCACATTCAC
Organism: Scopus umbretta; assembly: GCA_013400535.1. Taxonomy (NCBI): domain Eukaryota; kingdom Metazoa; phylum Chordata; class Aves; order Pelecaniformes; family Scopidae; genus Scopus; species Scopus umbretta. The sequence continues at coordinate 12,820 of VZTL01052735.1, read as the reverse complement.
AGTCAGACAGTGATAGTCAGGTAGCAAGGAGCTCTGCAGAAAAGGCATTTAATGGTGGAGGAAAGTATGTGGCAGAGCAGCGCTGCACTTCTCCCCGTCTTTGGCTGTGGACACTGTTGTTAGCTGTACCATCACCTGTCAGTTCCTCTGCCTCTGATGGTGGAAGCTGGGATGGAGCTGAGAGAAAAAGATTATAATGAGGTCCAGGGAACTTCTTTTGCCCCACTGTGGTCAGGAGATACTGTCTATAACAGGGAAAGTGCCTCTACATGTTTACAGGGGTCTGGAGCTCTTTCTGTTATTTGCTTGTTTTTGTCCTCATGGCTAGGCTCAATAACAGTATAAGCCCTTTCTAGGTGCTGAGTAAATGAAAAGACCATTGGTTTCTATACATCTAGAATCAATATTCCCTCAAACAGTATGCGTTTGTCCTGCAACAGATTTTAATATCCATCACAGGGAAGATAAGACAGGAACATAACCTTCTAAATGGCAAAGCAGCGTGCTCACATGTTTCAGTCTTAAATATTCATGAATATTTTCCCCCTTGTTTCTTTGAAGAGTTTTGACATTTACTTAAGTAATTACTGTCACCTCTAAATGGCTGCCCATATTTTGTCCTTTTGTAAATCCTTCTCTGGTATTATTTATGGCTCTGTTTCATCTTAGCTCTTCAAGCCAGGCTTTATCATGTCTGCCAGGTGTACTGTGCACACACATTCTGAATTAATCTCCCTAGTCTGTCAGAGTGTAAAAAAGTTCATTTATTCAAAGGAGATGGGAGGAGTAAGGGGAATTCAGCCTCAGATACCCTGGTCTTGGTTGTCTCTGTGAGTTACTTACACTGGGCAAAACACTCCTTTCCGTGTGAATAGTTTCAGCGCAAGCAAAGACAATGTCAGACATGAGTAGCCTCGAGTCAAATCCTTTGCCATCAACATGCCTCAAAACAAGCTGATTAATTCTTCAAAATCTGTTATTCTTTTATTGCTGCACCACACACACTCCCATCATGTAATATCTCATAGCAACGTCCTTTCCCATCACAACTGAGATGGCAGCCCTGGTTCTGCAGCTAGGCACTTCGCTCTGCAACCCATCTCATACTTGCATAAGTAAATGCTTCCTGAGAGAAGTTTAGTGTTAGCTTTCCACAGCTGGGCAAGCAGATTTACAGGTACAGAACAATGTGAACAGCAGTGCAGTTGCATGAGCCTTCTCCTTTGTGGGGAAGGGTGGTCTGACCATGTGCTAGAAGGCTGACTGACTGGGAAAGTTTGGGGTGTCATGTGGAGGTTGAGCATCTTGCTGATGAACTTGGAACTCAGCCCTGGTGCATTGGTGTTAATCAGTAAGTATTCATATTTAAACAACCAAGAGTGCAGAATAAAGCTGGCGAGGAGTTGAAAGAAAACTGGAAAGTCTTCTCCTTCAAGGCAGACTCATCTGGACTCAGTGCAATTCCTCCAGGTGATTTGGAAGAGCCTGTTTCTTAAATTAGAACAAAGAGTGTCTCCAAGTGACTGTTTTCCATTTGGAAATGAGAGGCAAAAAAGAACCAGGAGAGAACTAATTACGAGTATATGCTGAATAAACCAAAGTTACTATTTAAGTTGCAAAACTGTTGAAGAAATATATCATATATATTTTTTGCTGCTCACACAAATTGACGAAGACAGTCCTGAGCAGATTTCGCCAGTGCACAGTAGAGGCTCTGTAAGAATTCTTAGATCCTGCTGAGAAGGGAGGTCTGTGGAAATGCTTTGAAGGCAGCTAATGAATACAGTCAGGAGGAAGCAACTGGGAGATGCTAGGAAAACCCTGGTGAGTGCTGAGAAGACCCACACCCGATATCCATTATCACAGGCTCCGTCTTTGACATGTGTTTGGTACAAAGCATTGGAAAAGAAGGAAATACAAGTAAAGGAGAGAACTCAAAAAACCAAGAAAGTTATTTCTTATTCTATACAAGGACAAAGATCATTTCAGTTTAAGTTAGCTGCTGCAAAGTTTATCACTTCTGTCTTCAGTTGATGTAGGTTAAGTAGCTGCTATGCCAATAGATGTCCCTAAAGGCGTAGTGATGTTATCCATGATCTCTTTTTTCAGTTTGATTACAGTGTAACTTCAACACCAGTATTTTGGGGAGATTTCAACTGGAGAAACAAACAAAAAAAAAGGTGTTTTTTTTTTTTAATGATTTTTTTTTTTAAATTAAATCTCCAAGATATATAAAGAAGGACATTATATGTCACACACCATTGTCAGATTCTCAGCTGAGAAAACAAACAGCGACCGTGGAAAAATGAATGAGTGAATTTCCGACAAGTCATATTTCTCATTTTTTAAAAGCTGCGAAGACATGATATTATTCTTAAAAGTCATACAGAATGGTCCACAAAGGGATGTATCTAGCCTTTTAATGTTTGCCTTTATCTTTTTAATGTTTGTTTTCCAGCAAACAGCTTTGTCAATTCTTACACTTTGAAATACCTAGCCTGCTTGATGGACAAGCTGCCCTGGAAAGGTTTGTTCCACGTTGGTGCTTTGAGCTTTGTCTTTCTGCTTGTACGCCCACAGATCCCAGGCAGGCAGCCTTGCAAGCCCTGAGCCACCTGAGTGACTTCCCTCAAGGACTGGGTGCGAGAGGTTTTTGTGCGAGGGTGCAGAGGAGGTTTTCACGTGTTGGCGTTTGTGTGCTGTCCTGTGTGAGAGATGAGCAGCCTGGCTTCAGTCGCCTGCCGGGAGGGAAGAGAGCAGGAAGGCAAGCTAGCGTGGTCACAGGTGAAAACCTCCTGTTTCCCCTCGGTGTTGAACTAACTGTAGAAATCTCTGCAGGCCTGTGGAGCAAGAGGGAGGATTTATTTCTCTTTATGCATGGTATATACAGGAAAGAAGTTATATCAGGAGCAAGCAACAGGAATCAGCCTGGAGGAGAGAGCGTAGGCCAGTTTTGTTTCTCCTCTGGAAACTGCGATGAGGAAAACCTTTTTAAATTTTTCCTGGTATTCTTGTATTACCTGTGGTGAATCTTTTAATCTCATTTTCCATTTTGTACTTGTCATTGTTGTCTCTTGCTCTTTGTTTGCTATTGTGAATATTGCACTTGCATTTAAAAATACAGAAAGAGAATAATAACTTGATTTCTTCTGTGTTATGGTGGCCAAATGGTCTGTGTAGGTGTATGTAACCTCCTTTATTTGTCCTATTTGCCTACTGTGTGCCTTCAAGTAGGTCTTGAGTAACTACTGAAGAAAACAAACTTATAACCGTATTTACTGAGAGGCCTTTTTGTTCTTAACTTGTAACTTCAGATAAAACCTCTCATAATCTTTTTTGTTTTCCCTTTCTGTAGTTTTATGTGATTAATTTTTTTTCTGTCACAAGCATTTATGGACAATGAAGTTGAAAATTACTTGCTCAAACACTCACTTAAAGCAAATTTAAATTCTTTCTCCATAAGCAATTTTCTTATCAGATAATCAGACTTCGCACCTCTGTTCCCTGAAACCTTATGATCTGTTAACTTAGAAACCTGTCCCTGTGGGTCAGCCATGCTCTGAGCTCTGGGTTTGTTTACCAAACCAATCACAGATTTCCTTCCCCATACTGCAGAGTTCATATCAGATACTGTGCAGTAGGTTAACAGATTTTGTGTGCTAGAAGAGAGAGGATTTTTTTTTTTTTATCTTACTGGTCTATGTTGAGGACATGCAACTGCTGCCATCTTCAAAGGATCAAGATAATTTGTGAATAAATAGACCAGACATGATTGCACTAAAGCAATTTCAATCTGAGTTTATGGCAGTAAGCCATAGTGGCAGGTTAATGAACCAAGAGATCATAGGATTGCAGTGAACTGAGGTTGCAAGTTTGATGTTTCTGTGCTGAGAAAATTGCCCAGCTTCCAGAGGAACAGATATTATAGCTGTGACACCCTTGTTACTTTTATTATGTATGTACTTTCCATTGCTGTGGGCCTGAAGTCTTCAGGGCTTGTAAACAGAAATGGCTTTAAAACTCTGCTTTGTCAGTTTGGGACTGGACCATGACTGAGAGGGGAAAAAAAATCTCGAACTGCTCCCTCTCCTCAGTGTTGTGTGTAATGCATGGGAATGGAAGAGCCTTCCTTTAGAGGGTTCAGTCTCTCTGTTGGCTCTTGCTTTGCTCAGTGTTTAAGAAGCCCTCAGAAACTTGCCAAAGCAGCCAGGTGCATCTCATTGTTTTTGCATAATAACTAAGTGATACTCCTGGGCCCTCAGCTGGGCCTGCGTACTTTCTTCATGATGCTCTTCTTCAACAAAGAGCAAGAAATGTGACTGTTTGTAAGCAAATATAAATAAAGTGATTATACTCTTTGTTACAATGTGAGAAAGGTAACTTGCTGGGGTTGATTCCCATGTTCAGTCTATGTCGTCAGGTCATTCTGATGATGCCAAACAACTGCAAACCTGTCTAGTTAAGCATGGCTGATGGCTGATTTGTGCTTCCGGAAGAGTGTAAACCCAGCAGAGCTTGCTAGTGACTGTAGCACATTGTAGCTGTGAAAGAAGTGTGACCTCACAGTCCAATTCTACCCCTAGCTGTGTAACGCCTATCTGCTGGTTGTGAGGATGCTCTTTTCAGCCCCTTGACTAAATCTGTCTGGATCCCTGGATGTACATGTGCTCTTCGTGACTGAGTGTGAATGCCAGAAAAGTTTATTTCTTCTTGGTTCGTTTGATGCTACTTAGAGGCAGGGCTACTAGACCTATGTGTTATTACAACACTACATAGCATATAGCTGCGATACCTATAGCTCTGTTCTTTGGATGACTGTTAATTAATTACTACTTTTAGTTATTTAGAGCCACATCTTGTTCCATCTTGTGTAAAAAAGGTGCCCTTAGAAAGCTGAGTGGCTACTGCACTTGTCTGTTGTTGGGCTACACATATTGCTTCTGTTACTGTTGATACTCATTTTGAGACGTTGCCAAAATAAAATGGATTTTGAAGTGCTGATGTTGTTTCAAGCAAAAATTTAAATCTTTTGGACAAAAAACATTTTCATACTAAGAGCTTCTAGCTCCTCAAATCAAAAGTAGTTCCATCATGTCTCATGGAGGCTGTGGTTTGGTTACCTTGAATTTCCATTCTTCTGTAGAAGACTCTTCTGAATAAACTACATATAACCAGAAGCAAGAGTTGCCTTTCTAGGAAGAGAAGGGCCTTTTTCATTATGGATGTCGATGGCCTGAAGACGAAGTTGAGCTGGTGAAGGTAGTCAGTGGGGAGAACTAGGACAGGACATGACTTCTCTGAAGTAGAAGAATGATATTTCCAAAGCAGTTCAGTATTGCTATTATTTCTCTATCAAGTGGAAAACACACATTTTGTCAAAACCCTATTGGATACTGAAAACAGATTGATCAGAAATTTTCATCCCCTGTATAGATCAATACACTCATCACCTTTTTAAACTCCAGACCCACAACACAGCTTATTACTCTCTTCTTCTCATCAGTCCCTCTATCCTCTCACCTTTTAAAACCTCTCTCATCATTATAATGTACTATTTGAGGAATTGTCTTGTCAGGAAAATGATGAGGTTGTATAGGGCACCCATACACACTATGGAAGACATGAATTTAGACTCAGAGATTTAGTTATAGATTCTAGCTTCTTCTCTAAATTTTATTTTCTTTTTTTT
>VZTL01052730.1:10826-23002 GCA_013400535.1 Scopus umbretta | reverse complement strand
CTCCTGCTTTGCTGCCTGTGTTTGATGTGAATGATACTATGAGAGAAAATCATGAACTGCATAGACTGAATTCTGGGCTTATTGTTATAGTGGGTGTTGTAATAGAGGGCAGGCTATTAAGAGAGTCTGGACTAGGTATGCTGAAAAAGCAGAACAATGAGAAAATGCACAAGACACAAATGGTGATGTTTCCATGGAATCATCTGGACTGAAAATTACAGATTTGATCGGCAGAGGTAAAGGATTCAAATGCTTACAAATGTTAAATCTCTCCAGTCCCACAGATACATATGCCTTCCAAGCCTTCCAGATCATGAGAAAGTCCTTAAATTTTCAATGACAGCTGGAACCTGCTAACTCCTGAAGCAGTTCTGTTGTGTTTTGTGGAAGCTGGTGAGGATGGCAAGAAAATTTCTTCATTTCTACTGGTATGTTGCAAAGTGCTTTATTTTGCGGTGTTTCTGTGCTGGCAGAGAGAGATCATTAGGGACAAATGATATATTTCATTTATCTCAGGCAAACTATTTACAAGCTTGTCCAGGGTTTCCTATGAATCTTACCCTTCCCCACAAATAAATAACGCTGGATTTCTGCCGCTGTTTTAAATTTGAAGAGAATTGGGATCCAACAGAGGGTGCAATCCATGGGACCGTAGTTAATATAGCAATTTCTATAGCAACATTCAGCTTCTATTAGTCTCCATGGGTGCACAAAGTCTCTAATGGTAGAAGCCTAGGGAGACCTGTCTTTGAAGTGTATCTGGAAAGTGACCATAAAAAAGATATATTCCTCAATTTCACCACTTGCAAAACTTCCATTTTTAGGCTCCAAAAGCACAGTTATTGCCAACATGACAGACATTAGGAGGCAAAACCACAGGCGTACTGATCTATAGCAGAGTAATGTAAAAGGCCCACAAAAAATACCGACCTTGTTTGCAAGTAATGGAAAAGGTCAGTGCCAAAAGCAGCTCAAGTTAGAGTTACAGCTGGAAAAACCAGGCAGAGAATACGCTGACTGTTGTTTTACACTGCTTAGCTAAGAAGCTGGGAATGACTGAGGATCACTTCTCAACACAATCGCAAGAATAAATGCTGTGGCCACAGGTGACAGTATAAATTCCACATCGGTGACAGTAAATTAAGTCTTCTGCCCTGACTGTATACCTGAAAATCATGAGGATCAAGGAGTCAAGGCTCTACAATTCAAAAATAAATAAGCACTACCATGTTTCCACCTAACGCAGGTTGAAAACCCATCCATTACTAAAAGTCACTGTCAGAAGATTGTTCTGGGTTTGCTGCAGCAGCAGACCTTTCTTTCAGATGGTTGTCCAGCAGTCCACTGACTTAAGTCTGGTCACAGTGTTTTTTACCTGAAATGGCTTTTTTACCTTGTTAAATACAGGTGTGATATGAGCGTTCAGTGTTTTTTAAATCTGTAAAAAAACTGTGGACCATCACTCCAGTACAGAAGTATCTTCTAATAGCAGTGACAGAATGTCGCATCTCCCATACCGTGTCATCTTCGTTGCCAGCATATAGTGAGTAGAAAAGTGTCACAACTGAGTTTCCTCTTGGCAGGATTTATGTTGCCTAATTTTAAATATCTACAGCATAGATGGCAATGTAAGAGCTCATTATCCAAACTCCCCCTGCAATCAGTGGAGAGAAATGGCCACTTTTAAGGCTGAGCTAATCAATAATTCTCCAAAGAAGGTGAGGGAAAGTACCTTTTTTCATTTGCAGAGTCTCAGGGAATCAATAAATTGGATGTGAGAGAGTTTCCATTCTTTGTGATGTATGCCTCAGGTCTCTCATTCTCTTGTCACAGGTAGTTGCAAGTGTTTGAAAGTCAACATTAAAACCCCTCCCCCAGATTAACAACAATGGTGTTTTTCTAGTATAAGCAATAGAATATGTTGTTTATACTTTCATTACTTTCATTTAAAAACAGTGCTTCAAAGTAATATATATATATCTCTGTATTATAGAGTGAGTTGGTAGTACTGCTTGTAAGTATTTCTTAGGGCTGTTCTGCTATTTTAGAGTCTTTGAGTAAATATATGCCACTATCAAAAAGGAGCAGCATGGTTAAACAGTAGAGCAAAAGGAGGCTTTTATAAATAAAAAAGCATCTGGTTCAAAATAGGAGGTGGAAAAAGAGCATAACCTTGGCTGGTTAAATACAAAACCAGACCATATATAAATACAAAACCATAAGGCAGACCTAAGAAGATTTTGAGGAACAACTTGCTGAAGGCAGGAAACTGTTGAAGAAAAAACCCTTTTTCTCCAGAGAAGATACTCTGCTAGAGAAGCTGCATAGCCAATAGATGTGTAAAATACACACACAAGAAAAATGACATGGCAGAAAAGCTGAATGAATTATTTGCATTGGTGTTCACTCCGGAGGAGAGTTTGATTTTTCCCTTACGGTGCCACGGCTGAAGACCTGTCTTGTGTTCAGGTGCTGGTAGGAGAGAGATTAGAATAAACAGAAATGAGAAGCAGATACAACAGAGCTGGAATAAATTTTCTTATTTTACATTCAAAAGAGAACTAGTGCTGTCCTCCAGACATCTGGGCTGGGAATCTCTGCTGTTTAATATACTCCTAGCTGAACTAAAGAAGGGACTAGGGTAGTGAGTTGATCAGGTTTTCTGGTGAAAAGTTATTTTTGAGGATGTTCATCAAAGTTAAAGTTGAGAGAAGTGTTTTGAGAATAGTTATTAATATTTCCCGTATGAATAGTTCCCTGAAAATGTCACCTTGACACTTTGACCAAGTGAAAAAGGCTAATAAAATATTGGGAATTATTAGGAAGAAAATGGAAAATGAAATAGAAAATTGCTGTGTGCCAATGTACTTAATGGCAGATCTACATGTTGAATATGGCATGCAGTTCTATCAGCCTACTCCTACAAAGGCAATATGGCATTAGGAAAGGCAGAGAGGATGTCAGGTATGGTCAAGTATGAATGGCCACGAAAGAGACACGAACAGTCTAAGACTCTTCAGTGGGGAAAGAGGGCGCCCAGAAGTCACAGGACAGAGGTTTTGAATGGCAAGGCAAAAGTGGAAATATTACTAAATTCTCTGAACACAGCACCTACAAGGCGTCAGATAACATGGTTGCGCTGCAGATTGAGAGCAACCAAAAGGAAGCACTCATTTTGCACAACACACAATTAAGTCATGGGATCCATTGCTACAGGATGTTTCGTGTGCCAAAATATATATAGGTTTAAAAAATGATTAGACAATTCATGAAAGAAAGGTCCACTGAGGGCTACTAAACAGGAAGATGCTGATGTAACCTCCAGCTCAGGAAGTCCCCAGACTGCAGATTGCCAGGAGCTGTGAAAGTTACTGCGGGAATGCTCGTAGAGTCTTTCTTTTTGCATCTGTTACTGGTCACTGCCCTCTGGGGAACAGGGAGCAAGCAGCGGTTATTTTTTGCTGTGGTTGTTGCATGCAGCTGGTGACATACCATATTTTGGAATCTGCTTCTTAGGATATTAAAACTGAAAGAAGAACGGAATTTAGTTGTCTTCGTTCCTGCAGTTTGCCCGTTTCATGAGTTTCACTCAGTTTTGGTGACGAAAGTAGACCACTCAATTTGTTTTCAGTTACAGTGTATTCAGTTTTCTAGTTCTCCAGTGCTACCAAAATTACATAGAGTGTGGACATCTGACATTCCTGGACAGTATTGCCAAATAAGAGTAAAGAAATGACCAAAAATGTATCGAAAAAACCAAAATAGTGAGGGTGTTTCTATTCATGCTGAGTTCTGGATTAATCTTCTACTGATGGCTATATTTGAAATGTCAGTAGTTAATTTTGGTTCATTGTTAGTACTTTAACCCAGTGCCTATTTTAAAACAATGCGGATGCCCGTTGCCTGGGAATTCAGCACCTTTCTGGGGGTTTGGTGCCTATATCCCTTTCTGGTAGGGGTTTTGAACTCTTCAGCTGCAATTTCTCATAACAGGTGTGATGGGTATTCCTCCTCCCATGTTGGGAATTTTTCCCTAAAGGCAGACTTAGAACAGGGAAGAGCAATTACAAAAATTCTATTTTAGGGAAAATCAATCTAAATATGAGTTACCCAGAATAAAACAAGTTCTCTTTGGTGGTAATAGCCAAGTGTAATCTTTCTATCAGATGGAAATGTAATGGGAAATCAATGACTGGACTACTCTTTGTTCGTTATATTTTGCTGCCACACTAATGGAATCCCTGAATTTACTCGCACTATCTGCCAACTGCCGTGTCCGTGGAGGAGCAATACAGCCAAGGAAATCTAAGCCCAGAAGAGAAATATCAGATAGAACACACTGACATTTAGGCACTCCATAGCGTATTACAGAGTTCTTAAAAACAACTACAAATAACAAACAAGATAGCAAAGATTTTCAGTAGTGATATAGTAAAGACAGACTCTCAATTGATTCTGGAAGTTGATAATTTCTTATTAAAAGAAGACTTTACAGTTTTCTGTTGTTAGATCTGTAGGTTGATAGCTTGACAATATTTCATTTTCCTTAAGAAGATACTCACTTTAAACCAACATTTAGAATGTTAAATAGCAGCTACTATACTTTCCATGGTCATATATTGCTTTTAACATTTGTCGGCCGTGTAGTGAGCTCTTAAGGAATGATATGATTAGTTGAAAAGATCCCACCAGCTCAGGTTAGCCAGCAAATTGTTCTTTTTAGCAGACACTTCTATACTAATATAGTTGGAAAGAAGAAAGGATGTTATTTGTTACTACTATTTCAGTTCAAATGTACGTGATGCTGATGTTTCAAGCTGAGAGCTTTTGTAGTTGAAAGAAATGGAACTGGAAACACATTCGCTGTAGGAGTAACTTCTGCCCCCTTTCAAAAAATAACTATGAAGCTCAAGGGAGGTTGTGTCTTTTGGTAGTTTTCTTTTTTAATTTTTCAGATTGCTGCAATTTTTTTACCTTTTTCCTGTGTTAAAGTTAACAATCCACTGATGTTCATTTTGATAAATTAGCAACTCTTCTTATTTGCTAGAAAAGTATTTTATTTGTGCACCTCTTTGCTGCTAAAGCTCCACTTAAAAGCTATCTAGATTTCTCCTCTCCCCATTACTCCTATTAGACATTTGTTTCAGAACTTCATTGATTATTAGAAATGTCTTTCAGATTTCTACAACACATTTATGATTAATACTAACATGGTCCTTTTGCTTAAGCAGCTCTTCTTCCTATTTCTCATACGTGTATCTGGAAACAGTAGCTGCATCTTCTCAGACTTTGTTTTGCTTGGGTCAAAGAAATCCCAATCTTTAAAAATAATTTTAAAAATTATTAAGACAGATCATTTGCCACCCCATCCATCTGAGCAGTCTTCCTTTTTACCAATGTGAAATAATTTTTTTCTTAAAAACAGATAATGGAATTGTACCATTGCCTAGATAAATTCTGTTCTGTGCTGTGTACCTACAGAGCTGGTGTGCTCATCTGACTTCTGTGTAATGTTTTTCTTTGCATGTTACTTCATTAGGTTGGCAGAAGGGGTTTGAAGTGCCTTCTTTGAGTTATTTTCAAAGATGTAGTTGTTTGAGTGCCCAGATAGTTCCCAGTTAACGTGTTTCAGCCTTGTAGCAATTATGTAGTGACAATTAGCATTTCAGATATTTCTGTGTATTCCTTTGACGGTCTCTGAAGTTTCTATGGAAAATGATGATTATGAGCCTATCAAAATAGCTTATAATTGCTTTCCTACATTTCTTTTTTTGAAAGAAAAAAATTTATAAAACCCATAATGATGCAGTATTCAACTGTACTTTTTCATAAAATACACATTGATGTCCATCCTCTGAACTTATGTTCTTATTGCACAGAAAACTGGTTTATCTCCAAAGAGTGTCCAGAGGCTCCTCTTGGTCTGCGTCATCAAAGGCTTGACCAATAATCTCCGTATCGGTAGTAACGTGATCCTAACGTGATTTCTGCCACTTTGAGGTCATGCTCAAGCTCTTGGCTGCACCACCTCCTGCTGGTGCGGCTCAGCCTCTTCTAGAGCAGGGCATCTGGCAGGGAGCACAGAACTGTGGGGTTTTGCTGCAGCCATGAAAACTTAGAATACTTCTGTGGAAACCAGAGAATATATCAGTGTCAGGCTAGTCTGCAATAGCCTTATTCAGGTCTGGGCCCTATGCCAGATTTCATGTCGTTTCATTGCTTCTTACTTGTAATGGATAATAGCACTGCTGTGACCAGTTCTGGAGGGTTTTTTATTTTTAAAGTGTGGGCTGAAGTTCTGCCACAGGATCAGAGACACTTTAGATGGTCAAACTCTATTCTGTTGCGCAAAGTGAGTTACTGATTTCTTAACCTTACCATGAATTTTCCTTTGCTTGTTAGCTAGTATGAGACCAGTAATAAGGAATAAGGAATTAATTTAATAGGCAATACATATATTATCATGTTACTGATTTGCACTCTACTGTTACTTAGACAAGCATAGACTATTTCTTCTTTTTTTCAGTGGTTTTATTGTGCTTGTCATGCATATCAAAATTCAAAAAACACCGTCTTTGAGTAGATTGTGGGTGTTTATATGTGGATGTTTGGAGGTTTCCTAGACCAGGGCACAAACATTTCTTAGAAATGGGATGGCAATAGCCTGTGAGAGGCTCTGCATCAGTGAGCGTGAAGCCTGGCAAAACTTCCATCAATTTTGGAGAGACCAAGTTTACACCCAAGATGCTAAAAAACAGAAGTGAGGAAATGAAATACTAAGAAATACGTAAATGTTTTGATTTCAGGAGAGAGAGAAATGTTTCTTACTGGAGGTATTTTAAGGAAAATAATTACTGATTTTTTTATTTTTTTTTTTAAGTAATGATCTTTTTTAGCATTTAGTTAACCTTCTTCTGGAATTTTACCAAACATCTCTCCAAGTTACATTTGCTATAAAGTGTTAAAACCCCCACTAATCCATAGAAAGGAGTCAATTTTCTATTAAGTTACCAGATTCTCAGAGTGCTTTCTCTAGAGTTGCTTCTGGTAGCCTCTCGGTGTCCCGCCTGTTAATTACTGTAAGAGTTTTTCCACGAGCAATTTTTTAATCTGAACAATTAGCTTTTTTCTTCTGTGCAGCTTTCTTTTGCAGTGCTTGTTTCTTGGGTAGTTGTCTCAAATGCAGAGCTCCGGAGGGATGTGTGAACCTTTCCTTTAGCAACCCCTCGCACTCACTGCTTGTGGAAGCTTTCTAGCCCCAAATTAGCAATGTCTCCTTTCCGTAGCACCACAGCAGGCTTCCTGAGCGGCTGAGGGCCCAGTGATGATATCCACAGCCAGGTTTCCCAGGTTCTTCTGTGTGCCACCTGAGCCAGCAGCTGGGTGTCATGCCAGGGGCTGCTTTGTTGAATGTCGGGTGGTCCTGGTGTAGCGTGGCACAGGCACGGAGAGATTAAGTAAAGTGGTAGGTGGGGTGTTGCTTCACACACCCAAGGAGTTATTTGTTGTCATAATTTGTGGGAAGAGTTTTAGCACGGTGTTATCTATGGTTCTTGGACTACAGAATGCAAGTAGCAGAGCTCTGCTGTAAGGGTTAATACAACCATACCAAAATTGTTCTTGACCTTGGGACAGCTGAATAGGGAAAGTCTCCTTGTGCAGTGGGAGCCACTCTGCTTCCTGAGCCTGTGGGGAGTGGAGGGGAGGTGACGGGAAGGGAACATGACGGCCAGTACCTTCTCCTGGGAGGCTGCCAAGAGGAAATAGCTTTAATTTCTGTGGAAGGCTCAGCAGTTCCCAACCATTCCAGCCGTCTTTCTGGGAAGCATCGTGCCGCTTCCAGGCAGTCTCAGGAAGAGAGGCTGTGGGGGTCTTGCTCTGGATTTTCCTCCTTGGGAAACATGGCTAGGAGCTGCATGGAACTGTGTTGGGCCCGAGTAAGAATATCTCTATTGGGTTGTGTAGGTTTCTATTTTATTTTTGGCTGCTCTTTTGCCCTCGATTAAATTTTCGCAAATTCTTCAGCTGGTCTGCACAGTCTGTTCATGGGACATCTGCCCGGGCATCCACAGATGGAGAAAGTGGATATGTAGCGACCGGAGTAGATGGAGGGCTCCATGGCAGCTCCTCCCTTCCCTGCTGGGTGACAGAGGAAATAGATCCTCAGGCCCCCATAGTCTGAAGCTGTGGTTTATTAAAGTAAATTACATTGTATTTTCTTTTGAGTTATTTATTATTATGCTTTTGCTCAGTTATCAAATTGGAAACAAATGGTGGAAGAATTTGCTTTGCATGTAAATGAGAAAGACTGAAACTACGTCTCCTCGCCGTGGCACTTTGTATACACTTTCCTTAAGCCCAAATGGCTAATCTTTCCATAATGAACTTGAGTATGTCTTTTCACATGAGTAGTTTCAGTGACTTTAGTGAGATTTCATGCATTAATAGGCAAGCAAGATTTTACCTTTGAGAGCACCAAATCCTTTTGGAAAAATCTTATAATGTTTAAGTAGAAAAGAAACCAAAGAATTTATAGATTAATGACTCCAGCCTACAGAACCTAAGGGAGGGTTTTCATAGATTCTTTTAAACATCTGGTAACATTTTGCATTAATGTTATGTTTACGTGGGGTTAATAAACTGAGCAGCAGTAATAGGAATTGTAGGGAAGTAAGCAAAGTATAGGAGAAGAGGCAGTAGAAACCGCCTTTATTAGCAGTCTATTAAGCAGATGCTCTCAAACCGTTTGTAACATTTTATTAATGCTTTTATGGACATCTTAATAATTATTCTTCTTCATAAAGTATTTAAAAATGGAATCTCCGTATAAAGCATGATCGCATATCCTGTCACATCTGAGTGTAGGAATCGGATTTTTTGTTCTGTGCTTCAGGATTTGTCCAAGCATCAGTAAAACAGGTTCTCATTCCTGTTGTATCTGCCAAATGTAATCAACCAAACCAAAAGAATGTGAACTTTCTCGACCTCTAAATACACTAAATACATTTGTATAACTCTGCAGTCATGACTTGGGCAAGTATCCTATAACAGGTTACCTACCTTCTGTTTCATTACCTTATCAAGATAATGTCAAATTCAATGAATAGCTGCTAATTCACTAACATGAATCTTAAGTTAGATTTTTCAAGAGTGAAGTAGTATTTATTAGGAATAAGCCAGCACTGCAGGGTTTGGCCCTCTGTGGTGACACAAATGGTGTATTTCAAAATGGGCAAATGTAAAACAGGAAAAGCAGATCATATTTGAGAGGATCGTGCTTATATAAACTTGTTTGCTAGGGGAATTAACTCTCAGTGATTTATTATTCCGCTTGTGCGACATATAGCACAGAAATACACAAGCCTGTTTGCGAAAGCTGCACAACTGCCGTTGCGAGTGGGGCCTTTTTTCCCCTCTCTGTTACAAGGATGAGCAGATGTTAAGCAACACTTCACTGTTCTATGATTGAGATTTTTAAAGGCTAGCAATATGTATTGAAAAGTCTTGAGGTATGTTTTCTGTTAGAGACTGATAAAAGAAATTAATGACATCTGGAATTTTAAAGAAAAGTAAAAATTGCTTCATTTAAAGCAGCAGTCAAAAGAGCAAAATTAACATGCAGAACACTGATGTCTGATTCCTGAAAGGATGTACGTATGGTGTTGTAAATGGTTACCAATGTATGGGAAAAGGACAACTTGATTTAAGACAATTGAGTAGGGAAACATATGAATCACTAGGAAAAAAGGGAGAAGTTAACTATACTTCTGAAGTGTAGCAATTCAGGCTACAATAATGAGAACTGTTTTATTAGAAGAGTGAAAACAACTCAAATAATTTACCTTTGATATCCTCTCCTTGAGTAGTAATTATGCAGCATTTCTACAAAAATGCTCTTCTTATAAGCAGTCTATGAATATAAGAAACTATTTTACTAATTTTTTCACTCTTTGTAACGTTTCTAATCATCATTAATGGCCTTCATTATTATTCAGTTATTCTGTTTTAGAAAAGCCTGCCAGTTATGCCAAATTATGTAGGGATAGATGAGATTCTATGGACGTTTCTTTGCCAGATACTAGAATGATAAGTGATGATTTGTTCCTACAATAAGAGAAAAATGAATTGTTACAGATTTAGGATGCTTTTTGACTAGCCAGTAACATCACAGGCTGCACCTACAAGCAAGAACATTTCAATCACAGAATTATGAAATACAGACTCAAAATGATATAAAACACTATTCTTGGGTTTATAGTTTTTTCCAACAGTTTGGTGTAGTGCCCAAGCAATCTGTGATTAGCTTTGTCATACAGACTAAATCCGTGGGCTTATTTTTTAAATCTCTCCTACCACTTTCTAACCAGCACAGTTGCTGGAATTCCTTTATGACATGAATTTTCATTTTCCCCATTCACAAGCACATAGCCTGTCAGAATACTGGGGACCTGATTTGAGTGGTTATCAGTGGCACTGTAACACACAGTCATTTTCTGTTGCCTTTTTTGCTCACTGGCTAAGGATATGCTGTCCTTATTTGCTTAATAAATGGGCAGTTAAGGATCTTCATTTTTTATGCTTGCTGCACATTCATGTTTTATTATTATTTTATTCTTTCTATTTATAGATTTTACATTAACATTTGATGAATTTTCCACATAAATGGCAATGCTTGATGTAATTCATATCACTCTTAATATGTACAATTTGCATATATTATCCCAAGCAATGACCTAGTAAATGAATTAAATAAGCCTTGGTAATAAGAATGACATATCTGAGCCCATTTAGACAACAAAAGCCAATGCCTCACCAAAGCAGGGCAATATTGAGAAAACACAGACACCATCTCAGAATACACTATATATTCTAATTCATCCCAGCCTCTGTTGCAAAGACACAAACACCTTCAAAGAATGAACCGGTGTCTGCAAGAAACTAGTCAAGGGTAATATTTTCAGTTCTTTTAGTGAGCACAAATATAATTCTAACATATTCTTGAAGAACGAATCCTCCAATGAGGCGTGTGTGGTTTTTATTAGTTTTGAACCTTAAAACATGAATTATATCAATTATATGAATGCAGCAGTGAAAGAATGGTAATTGCTTGCCTTGTGCAAGCCATGCTGGGCACCTAACTATTCCTCCTTGAGGACCTGCCACAAAACAACCATTTAAGGAAAAGAGACTTGCAAACATTTAGAATGATAGAGCAGGAGTGTTAAACAGATTCTAGGTAGGTTTCTATGTGTCTGTTTTACCTGATAACATTCCTGTTGCCACCCATTATACTAAGTAACTGTTACCCAGCTAGGAAAGAGGCATCTTCTGAAAGCTATAATGGGATCCATTTGGATTGTGTAGCTTCCGTAAGATTTGCTGAGACAAGATAATCATTAAGACTTACACCATTCCTGCAAGAAAGTACTATCACATGACCTGAATATTATTAGGGAAGTATTTATTTCTTTAGTGATCATTCAGTGTTAATATTAATTTAATGTATTATTAAATCTCTCTGTTGTGGTCATGCTTTTTTTTTCTTTTCTTTTCTTGGTGATTCATGTTTAGGTTATTGGACTTGATTCTGGTTTCTCACAGATTCTTACATTAGCTTCACAGGATTTACATTAATTTCATGCTATTGGAATTATTCCCAGCGATCTCATTGTGAGGTTTTTTTTCCTGTCCTTACAGTTGTTCTTTGCTTTCCCTTTGGCAACTATGGAAATGTTAGGCTTTGCCTACACAAATTAATTATTTCAGGGTAAACTTCTCTGTTTTGATGGGAAAGAAAGTTGTGCCTGTACAAAGAAGCCATTATACCTGCAGTAGATTGAGAAAATGTATTTGTACATTTATCCCAGTATAATTTTGTTTGGTGAAATAACTTCTGTGTGATGTTCTATGGTCTATTTTTTTTTTTTATTTATTAGACCATGGAACCATCCAACACTACTCTTCACCTTCACAGTTAGATCAGTGACTGGAAAGACATTTTTTCATTACAATCTATATTTGATGGATGCGCCAGTCTGTTTCCCTGGGTGCTCTTGATAAAACTTAAACCAAAAAATACAATCAAGACAAAATGGATAATAACTCCCTTAGAATTTCAGGGGAACATCACAAACACCCTTTGAAAGCCAGCATGGTTTGGTGTTTTTTTTTTTTTT
>VZTL01052729.1:3778-23630 GCA_013400535.1 Scopus umbretta | reverse complement strand
CCTCAGCCCCAGGGACTGTGGCAAAGCCGGGGTTTGGGTCAGCATCACATATGCTGTAATCCTTGCACTCCTTAGCTCACTCTTACGTTACACCTTTGACAGAAGAAATGGAGGAGATCTCACTGTACCATCGTGTGCTCCTGGAGAAACTACCCCGAGGCAGCAGTTATGCCTGCAATATTTTTCTCCCCCTTTGTCCAGTGCAGCTGTGAAGTTTGCATATTCAGAGTATGGCAAGGATTCCTTGAGCTCAGGACCCCGAGCTCAGCCGGCAGCCTGTCTGCAGGGTGGAGGGCAGCCCCAGGTGCCTGCAAGGGGCTGCTACTGCTGCGCCTGCCGCTGCTGCTCTGCTGTTCCTGTCACCCCACCTCGAACAGCGCAAGGCTCCTTCCTTGTCTTTAGTATTTTCAAGCTAATTGATGCCTCTTCCATCTTTTTCCCTGCTCCACATGGTCATGTTTTTAATACTGTTACTCCTTCTGCCTCAGTAGGTTCCTGCTACCCTGAACTGCAGTTCTTTGTGCTCCTGATTCACTCCAGTCCATTCATCTCTTTTTGGTGGCAAAGTGCTGTCGGCTGCTGGATATTGGGCTCTTTGTTTGTACAGCCAGCACAACGCTGGTGACAAAGGGACAGCCTGTGCCCCAAGGAGCCCACGTGCTACTGGGAAGGCAGTGGAGAGCAATAGGAGTGATGGATGGGACTGCAGAGGTGAGGGTGGCTGGGGGCCGGGGTGCAGCGCGCTGGCTGCAGCAAGGGCATGGCTGGGGGTGGGGAGGGACGTGCTGAGGAAGCTATTCCTGCCGAGTACAGACCCGCTTTGTTTCCAGGAGGTGAGTCGGACTGGATAAACAGAGCAGTCCCGTCAGCAGAAAGCCTTTCCCTGGCTGGATCCCCCGCTGGCACTCTTGCTGGAAGTTGGCTGCACCTCATCAGCAGGGATGGTTTTCTCCTCCCTGTGTTAGCGTCCCCTCTTCCTGACTCTCCGGGACTCAGGTGTGCCATGTGCGGCTGTATGGAGAAATGGGGGTCCCAGGGGCCCTGTGTGTTTGCTGTGGGTGGTGTGTGTCATCACCGTGCTCTTTTCTGCTGTTGGCTAGGCGGGACGGTTTGACAAGCCATGCCGAGTACGGGATGGGTATCGCCGGTTGGGTGGCGCTTGGAGGGTGACTGTTCGCTGTGCACGTTGAGGTGCTTTGGGAGGGGAGGAGGCTGGGTTCCATTGCAGGGAAGTTGTGTCCAACCGGACGGAGCAGGGACTCTGCTTGTGATGTGGGAGGAAAGCAGCCTGTGTTGGTAGGGCTGATGGGAAGGATGCTAATGTCCCGGCATCGCAGAGGGCAGGGCTTTGAAAGCACCTCGGAGAGGTGTCAGCAGTGCCATGCTCCACCCGTAATTGCAGTGGGACAGGAAGATGAAGGGAAGCACTCACCAGTCTGAGGGAAGCACTCACCAGTCTGAGGTGCAGATGTTGAGGAATAATCTCAGGATTCCTTGTTGTCTTGGACGGATGCACCTTTCAGTTCCCCTCCCAAGGGATCTGGGAAGAGGGGAAGGAGCAGCTGAAGCTGCAGGACTGCTGCTGCTTTGGTGTGGTGTATTGCCTTGATTGCAGGGCTGCTTGGTAGAAAGCAAAGATGATATGGAGAAGTGTCCTGGCTCAGCAGCTGCTTCCAGAGGAAGAGGGAATCCAGGTTGTAGCCCTTGATGAGGACATCTTTGCCTGCCTTCAGGTCCCCTGCCAGGGGAAATTTCAGGCTTGGCTTGTAGAGCCTTGGACAGGGTCTGTACCCTCATCTCAGCCTGGCTTCTGCCAAGAGCCACAATGAGGCCTCCCAGGGGATGGCTGAGTCTGGTACCTAGAAGGCAGAAGGGGCATTTCAAGCCAGGTCTGAGGATGCCCAGGGTGGGTCAGCCCAGGAAGACACAGGAAGAGTTCACCAGTGGGGAAGAGGGTGGTGGGGTGAGCTTGCCGGAGTGGACTTTTTGCCTCTTCTCTTGCTGGGCAGCAGTATGACACTGCTCCAGCGCACAGTTCCTGTGACCCTGAGCAGTGGTGTGGGGAGGGGGATGCCTGTGCCCATCCTGCCAGAGCATGCATGGGTGGGACTGTGCAAGTGAGTGGTGCTATCTGCCTACCCAGCCCTGGCGGGCTCAGGGCCCTGCCCTGCATGTCGGGGAAGCGCTGAGCTTCCTCCCCTCCTCTTGCTTCCTTCCTGATGGGAATTCACTTCCAATTTTCTTGCTGCTTCTCTCACTGTTGCAGCACAAACTTGTGTCCCATAGAGATAGCCAGAGGGTCTTGACAAGGCAAGGTCAGACCATGGGGGCTGCATTGCTGGAGACCCTTGGCTCCTGAAGCATGCTTCATGAGGTGAGGGGTTTCAGCGAGCTCAGGACAGGACCTCCTCGCACTGTTCCTGCCTCTTGTGCTCAGGAAGAGTTTTACTTTCTGAGTATATATGTGATAATTTCAGGTGTTTCTGGCTGCTAACAGACTTCCCTGCTGTGTTTCAGCCTTAGGTACTGATCCGCCTTCAGACCCCGCACAATGGAGGCTGGCTCCGTGGTACGAGCAGTCTTTGATTTCTGTCCCAGCGTTTCTGAAGAGCTGCCCCTCTTCGTGGGAGATGTCATCGAGGTGCTGGCCGTGGTGGACGAGTTCTGGCTCCTCGGCAAGAAGGAAGGTGTCACAGGTAGGAGCTGGAAATGCCTGTGCCTGGATCTATACATATGCCGGCAAAACATGCACGTTGTGAGCACGCCTTCCCTTGGCCAGTGCTGTGCAGGACCAGATCTGATTTACTAAATCTTTCGTGGGACTTTGCTTGGGACTGAGGGTGCAGGTTGCCCACCGCTGATCTCCTGCCAGCTTTGCATCAACTATTCAGACAGCTGGTTTGTTGTTTTTTGACAGAGATTAGTGGAGGGTCCGTTCTCAAGGAGATGAGAGCTTCACAATGCTAGTTGCTCCGTCCTCTGTGCTGAGACAGCCCATTTCCTGGCTAGTTTATACTCTGACCTGCTGTAGCAGTGGAAGGGGAGAGAGGAAACAGATGCACTGAGAGTGGAAATGTATCCACATCCAAGTGACGTCGTCAGGTCAAGTCATTGGGAGATGCAGCGACAGAGTCCATGTGTCCGTCCAAGCCCTCTGTCTCAGCCCCACTTCCTCCTTTCTGCTTTAAAGCATTTTCCTGAACAAGCTGCCATCGATATCCGGGTGCATGAAGTCATGTGCAAGTCTCTTAAACTTTTGGAGGGATGTGAAAAACTTCTGAAGCAGCAAAATGCTCTTGGTGAAACACTTAGTTTCATAGTCCCTGTATAAGCAGCTCTTTCTCACCTTAATACTGATGTTGAGAGGATGTGTGAGCTGTCAGGGAGATGAAAACCAGGCCACTTCAAAGCATAAGCCTGACTCTGTCTTTGGCATGAGGATTGGACTGGAGTTTCATCCCTGGCTGTGGAGATGGGGCTGCTATCGCAGCAGCAGTCTGGGCTCTGCTAACAGCCGCAGGCTGTCTCCTGGCTAAAACAAAGATGGACAGGAGCAAAGGTGGAGAGGAGGACTTCTCTCCTGTGCTCCACATAGCTGATAAATAGCATTGAATGGACGCGTGCCTGATCCTGCTGCTGAAGTCACTGGGCATAAATTACTTCTGCAGAAATCACCAGTATCTGCTTCACCACAGTTTTGTCTCCCAACATAATTTATGTACTTGTTCTCAAGAAGATGAAGCTATTAAGGAATAATAAACAGATGTGTGTTGTAGCTCAAAGATAAAGAAACATGCTGAAGTCAAACTGAATGGGTTTTAATGACCTTTAACTCAAAACCCACTTGCATTCCTGCTTTCCCTTGGAACAGCTGTCGTAGTTTTCTGCCCTGTTTTCTAAGCTAAGGTTGTAGGAAATTGAAAAAGCACTTTTCAATTGAAACTGTGGAGGCGCTGCAGCCTACCAATAATAATACTTAGTACTCTGTGGGGAATAATTAATGTAGCTCCATGACTTCCTTTCTAACAACATTAGGTTGTTTCCATGTACAGAGCAGGAAACTCAGACATGGAAAAAGAGGTAAAGTTGGTCAAAACTGTGAAGGAAGCCACCGAGCCTGTAGGCTGCTGATTGTAGCTCAGGCTAATGACAGCAGATGCCAAACTGCCTAAACCCAGTGCAAAGTTCTGCATGTCTAGGATATGGTGTCTCCACGTGTTGTCGGAGAACGTGGATGACATATTAGGTTATCAAGAGTGAATGCTAGAAGTGCTTCTGGCCCAGACTCCATCATAGCCCCTTGCCACAAATTATAAAAGATAGGAATGTAGTTTTTAGTGGGCTTTGCCACATCCTGTGCTCCTGGGACTGAAATTGGTAGCTGAGTGGTACCTTGTAATGGCCAACAAGTGTGCGCTGCCCTGTCTGGCTGTGGCCTGTTCAGAATAGCTGGGCACCCAGCAATGGGTGCCGTGGTGAAATACGTGCACAGAGGTGGTAAAGTGGGGAAGTGGAGCTGCAGCAGTGCTGAAGCTGTGACAGAGCCTGTGACTCACAGATGTGGCCATCCCGAGTGTGGTGGCCTGACTTCTGCACTGAAGCCATGCAGGGGTCAAGGCTTACAGAGTGAGGAGCACCAGGTGGATGTGCGCGGTCACAAGATGCTGGTCTCGTGGTCCAGCACTGCTAGATCTCTCAGTCCTCATCATGGCTCTGAGTTGGGAAGCAAACAGTGAAAGCAGAGAAAACCTAGTACGTCTGTTCCCAGAAACTCCATGCTGATGGCATAATCCCAGTAATGAATATGGCCTCTTGGTTGCCTGGAGTGAGCCAAGGGCACAAAGCTTTTTGGTCTCCATTAGCTCTTAAGCATTTAAAAAACCTCAGGAATTCCTGACTCCCAAACTCATGCTATTGAAGTACCCTGGGTAGATGGTTATTTTCCTTTAGCAAGAGATGAATAAATCCCAAAAACTGGAAGGACGGTGGAGGGAGTGGTGGTGGGCTACAGGAAAGACTCACTGCTGACAACTGCTTCTCATTTTAGGGCAGTTTCCTAGCAGCTTTGTGGAACCTGTGGATATTCCCCCTTTGAAGCAGGGAGAAAAACTGTTTGTTTGTACCAGTGACTTCACATCTCAAGAGCCAGGGAGCTTGTCATTGCAGAGAGGTAACCTCCATTCCCTTCCTTTGCTTTGCATCTCATAACCCTCACCTGTCCTTCCAGAAGCATGAACCTAGTCACAGCATCCTGCCTAGAGTGGCAGGAGAGACAGAGAATTTCCTAATGCCTTATGGCATGGGTCATGTCAAATCCACCATGTCCCTTTGGGCTTCTGCCACTCTGATACTGGTTTCTCATGATCCATCATTGCTCTTGAAACTCCAAATATTGGAGTCATGTGATCATAGTAAACTTACCACTGCCTTTTAACTGCCCTCCAATCCCCAAATCTTAGACTTGCATTTAGGGGAGAAATCAAAGCTTTGGTGCACCTTCATGGCTTAGCAGCCAAAACAGTGTATCTTAGATACTTGTGTGCAAAAAGCTGCCAATGCTTCATGCCTCACCTCCATTCTGTGCTCTTGTGCATCCCAAACACACACTGAGCTCTGTGCAGAGTGCCAGACCGTACCCACAGCCGGGAAGAACACGGGGAGGCAGGAATAAGAGGTGGGAAGCAATCATGAGGGAGGTTTTGAACTGGTGTATCTCATTCCCTGCAGGAGACTTGGTGATCCTGGGGGGGTCCCTGGCCTCCAGCTGGCTCCAGGGCCGAAGCAGCTGGGGTTCCAAGGGCTTTTTCCCCTCATCATGTGTGCGGGAGCTGTGCCTTTCAGTTCGGAGCCATCAGCTGTCCCAGAGTGCTCTCCTGGAGGTGCCTGCCTACTCACTGGGCCAAGCCCGGGCCCTGATGGACCTGTCTGCTCAGCTGGAGGAGGAACTGGACTTCAGGGAAGGGGATGTGATCAACATTGTTGGTGTCCCAGAGCCTGGCTGGTTCGAAGGCGAGCTCAGAGGCTGCAGGGGCATCTTTCCTGAGGGTTTTGTGGAACTGCTCACTCCTCTGCGAGCACCAGGAACCTCAGTGGATCCAGACCCCACAGGGACTTGTGGCACCAATGGGACAGTGGAGATGCCCCCCAAGGAGGAGGAGGAGCCAGGGACCACCTATGGTGTTGCACTCTATCAGTTCCAAGCCCTGGAGTCCAAGGAACTGGATTTTGATGTGGGTGACAGGATTCGGATCATAGGCATTCTGGAGGATGGCTGGCTGGAGGGGGAGCTGAGGGGGAAACGCGGCATCTTTCCACACAGATTTGTGAGGCTGGAAGCCTCTGAGCCTTGCAGGGAAAAGGCAGGTGCTGGGGATCCCCAAGGTGGAGGCAGCTGTGGAGTCACTGTCCATCAAGACCCAGGAAGCACCTGCTCCGAAGCTCTTCCTTTGCCGGGGAAAGATGGCGGGGAAAAAGGGGATGGCTTGGCTGCACACCCTGAGTCTGACACCATTTTGTCTCACATGGCAGAGAGAACAGAGGGGCATCTTGGCACAGATTTGAAACAGCATCAGGCCTTTCCTGGCACTGGACACCAAGGGACACATCCCAGAGGCACAGCAGACTCCCTCCCCTTTGACTGCACAAAGACGGTCAATGGCCTTCTCTCCACTGCTCAGCTACCTCCCCAACAGGGCCAAGCAGGTGAGTTGGAGCCTGTGGGGACCCTTTCAGCCTCCCCAGGAAACTCAGAAACTCGCACCCTGCCTGAGGATGATGGAGACAGTCCCACTGTGCCCCCGCAAGCTCCCCGCTCCCCCACAGATCCTTGTAGGACCCAGGCAATTTCTTCTCCTAACAGCTGGGCAGCATCTGAGCCCCAGGAAAGCCAGTGCAGTACCCAGGACCTGGACAATTGGGTGGACAGTCAACAGGAGAAGTCCAAACCTTGTTCCTCGAGCTTGGGAGGTGCCCAGGTGGGCCTAGACACATGGGCTGGGAGCTGGGGGGAATGCTGCCCGCTTGCAGCGCAGGGGGACGGCTGTACGGACCTTGACTCCAAACTGACAGAGCAGCTGGTGCAGTTTGAGAAGAGTCTGACAGCTACCGGTGCTGAGCAGGACAGGGTCTCCCGACACTTCTCTATCTTGGACTACAGCTCTGAGAAGGACATCGTCCGTGGGTCTCCTGAGTGTGCCCCCCACGCCAGGCAGCCAGAGAGGAGGAAAGCCCTGAGGCCACCCCCTCCTCGGCCCAGCAGCCTTGCGACAACCCCTTTGCACACGCTGGGTGGTCAGGTGCCCAAAGGCAGGTCTCTGTCCTTCTCGGTGAAGCCCTCCCGGCCTGCACCCCGGCCTCCATCGAGCAACCAGCGGAGGAGTGTGGCCCCTCCACAGCTTCAGCCCAGCACCCAGGAGCAGCGGGCAGAGGAGGGACGTGAGGACTTGACGCGGGCAGGATCAGCTTCCCCCCGTTCCATTCTGCTGACAAGGATCAGAGAGGTGGAGCAAGATCTGGAGGCTTATGGCAAGACCCGCGCTGAGCTAAGCCTGATGCTGGAGGAGCAGCAGGATGAGCTGGTGAGAGCGGAGACCCTGGAAAACCTTGATTTCTGTGACTCCAACATCGAGAGCCTCAGCGTGGAGCTGCAGGAGCTGAGAGGTGAGTCTGCAGTGGCATGGGATGGGGGTGCTTCAGGGGGACAGCTGGCCCCTGCTGCGTACAAGCACTGTTGGAGCCAGTCTTTTATTTCCTTCTTCAATTCCTTATTTTGGTCATTTTGTAAGTGTTGTTGCAGCACAAATTGTCACGATTTTGCCTCAGAGAGCCACAGTGTCATTCTCTGGACATCCCTCAGCCCTGGCCTTCCCCACCCTCTTTTCCTTCCAACTCTCCTATCTCCTCTTCCAGCCCCACTGTACATCCAGAGACCTCATCTGATCCATTCCCGGTGTGTCCTTGCTCTCAAGCAAAAACGCAGGCTCAACCTCCCTCTTAGCTCTAGGGGAATCAGCAGCAGCTTCAGAGTGGCTTTGCTGGTGGTCCTGCAGTTGAGATTTGAGTTGATGTCTGTGGTGTATCTGCCCTCAGCCTGGCAGGGCACTGGGTTTCCTGCATTTTCTGCTCTGGTGGTGATACAGACCTTTGGGGACTTGTCACTCAAATCAGAGGGGATGCACAGAAGGGTGCTGAACCTGGCCTGGGAGTGGGGAGGGTTAGTGAGCAAAAAGTAAAGCCTGCCCCTGTGCTCCTGCCATCCATGGAGCTCAGAATCTCAGGACAGGAAAAATGATACTGCACTGCCAGTAACAGCAACAAAGAGCTTTAAATTGCAGCATGTCTGTAGCCAAAAAGATGACTTTTGTCCTTGCAGACCAGAAAAATTACTCAGGGAGGAGAAATTTGCCCTGCACTCAAAGATGCCATATAAAGATCAGTGCTGTTAATTATGTTATACTTGATATT
Source organism: Scopus umbretta (assembly GCA_013400535.1). Taxonomy (NCBI): domain Eukaryota; kingdom Metazoa; phylum Chordata; class Aves; order Pelecaniformes; family Scopidae; genus Scopus; species Scopus umbretta. The sequence continues at coordinate 15,167 of VZTL01052729.1, read as the reverse complement.
ACAGTAGACAAAGTGGAAAGACGAGACCACGTACATCTCCCACAGTCCCTTCCCCAGCTTCTCCCAGGAGCTCTGACACTGCAGTTCTATTATTGAAGCCCACAACGTGCAGGAAATGTGGGCACTGCATGCGGGAGGTGGAGTGAAATGCCAGCTCCTGCCTGGGGATTACTCACTCTAACTTCGTTGCCTCCATCCTCCCACTGCTTAATCCACGCTGGGGAGCCCAGGCGCTTTGCTGCAGGATCACGTCTGACGCAGAGCACATGGGAAGGACGGCTGATATGGGTGCACCAGGGAAACAGAGTGACAGCCTCTGCATCAGTGGCGTGCAAGAGGGATGCTTGAAAGGAGGTTTAGAGGATTTGAGGCTAGATGAAATAACTTGAAGGTAGGAAGAGGAAAATCTAGGCTGGATCAAGGGAAATTTTCTTATGGGATAGATCTTTCTGGGAAATGTCTTTTACTGTCCCCGTGCTTCCTGGGAGAGGATGGGTCCTGCGGAACCTGTGCCCTGTTGGTTACTGGAACTGGAAGTTTTAGGCAGGAACTAACTTTCTTGAGACGTCCTACCTGTCAAGTTATCCCCTTAGTAGTCCTGAGAATTTATGAGTAGCCTCTCTGGTCCTATGATAAAGATGTGCCCTACCCAAGCTCTGTTGCATCCTTCCTGCCACATTTGAGTATGGCCAGAGAGCATATCTCAGGCTTGCTGTAATGCAGTGTTGCATCAGCTGAGCAAAACATGTTTGCACCATGCCTCGGGCATGGCTTCTGCCTTGCCGCCATTAGGGGGAACATGGAGGCACATGGGAGGGAGAAAAGCTTTCGCTAAGCATTGACCAGCAACTGAAGTAGGGCTGGTGTAGTCTTGAGGGAGCCCAGCTCCTTGGTGTGTCCTTTGGGGAGCCAAAGGACGTATGTGGTTTTCTAAAATACGTGTTGCTTCTTTCATATGTTTTGTGTGCATGCTGGGGGTTTCACTGATCACCAGACTTGGGCAGGCTTTCCCTCCTGCAGTTGGAGTAGGGGGGTCCCTTAATTTTATTTTTGTCTTCTGCCAGCTGGGAGCATTGGCTGTGCATACCTAACAAGCGTTGCACGAACCTGAGACATGGGTGACACGGATGGACTCTCCTGCTTTCTGTCTAGGGCATGTTGTGGTTGTCTCTCGGTTTCTGATAGGAGCTCCTGCGCTTGGTATGGAAAATTGGGAATATGTTGCACCCAGCAGCGAGAGGAGCATTTCTATAGCACCCTGGAAACTTACATTGTGTGTTGGCAGTGGACTCTGTAACCCAGAAACTTCCTTCAGGCCTGTTCCTGTAGCTGGGGTACCAGCCGTTCGCCCTGGAGCAGGGAACCAGGCAGCTGTGGCTGCATGGCACTGCGTAGGCACTGCTCAGGGGTGCTCTGTCACGCCCGGAGCTGCTCATCTTCAGCTCTTCCCAGGACCTGTGGGTGAGGGATGGGAAAAGGATGGGCTCAGCATCAGGTTTGAGCCAGGGTAGCCTGAAAGCCTCAGTTTCCCTCAGTGAGGTGTGGAGCAGCGCCCAGCCTCTGCTAGACCGCGTTGTTTAGCCTCCATGCCGGCGGGAGCATGAAGGCAGGGGAAGGAGATCTGGTATTCCATCTCTGGCCTGTGGCTTCCCACGGTCACATGCAGTTTCTCTTCCCTGAGGACGTTGGTCTTGGGGCAGCGCCTCCGCACGCTCCAGCGCCCTCCTTTTCCCTGCCTCTGAGCGGCCTGCGGAGCGGCTTTGGCAAAGCTGCGGAGCCGGTTTGGGCGGTGAGAGCCTGCCCAGCCCCAGCCTCCCTCCTCGGGGCTGGTTACTGATTACTTTGGGCAGCAGGTGGAGGAGGCCGGGGCTGGCGGCGATTGGGCCCGTGCCTCTTCGCTGGCTGGTTTCAGGAAGCGACGCCTGAGTTTCACTTGGGACAGGAGCACTGGAGCAGAGCAGAGAAGTGGCATCAGCTCAGGCTTGGGCGCAGGGAGCAGGTAGCAAAGGGAGTCAGCACCTGCGCCACACCTCAGCAGGACTATGTGCACTTATCCGGGGACGAAACACAGTGTGGAGGATCCAAGGCAGGAGTCGCGGCTCCTCAGCTGGGACTATGAGGGCTGCTGTGCCGTGCGGAGAGAGGACGTGGCTGGGTTGGTCACAGTGCACAGTGAGACTCGCTGCAATGACAGACCCAGGGCAAGGAGGCAGTACCTGGGCTGCCAGGGAGCAGACAGCAACTGGGACAGTTACCGGAGAGGGGAGGGCATCTCTGTAGATCAACGGAGCGTGAATGGAGACTGTGGAGGTTTTTGGAAGGGAGGTATCCAGTATGCGGACTGCAGGAGACCGGACGGTGCTTGGGAAGGCAAAAGCCAGGATACAGAGGGTAGAAACTATAGGGTGTATGCGCGGGAGGGCGTTCAATACAGAGACTGCAGTTCTGAGATAAGAGAAGGGCGGTACAGAGAAGACAGAGTATCGGGGCAGTATAGGGAGGAAGGAGGGCGGTACAGAGAGGACAGAGTACCCGGGGAGTGTAGGGAGGGGGGAAGGTGGTATAAGGAGGACAGAGATCCTAGAGACTACAGTGAGGGTGAAAGACGTTATGGGGAAAAGGAAAGGCAGTGTAGGCAGGAGAGAGGCTCTGGGGAGTACAGGGAGGGGGGAAGGCAGTATAGAAAGGATGGAGGCAATCAAGTATGTAGGGAAGGGGAAGAGGGCTATAGAGAGGATGATGGAGGCTCTGGGGCATATAGAGAGCAGGAAAGGCAATATATAGGTGTCAGGGACCAAGAAGATCAAGAAGACTTTGAGCGGCACAGGCAGCCCAAAGGCCACGTCATGGACTGCAGCAGTCTGGACAGAAGTTGTGAAGCTCCTGCATTTGCGGTCTGGTCCTCAGGAGATGGTAGCATGAGCCTGGGGTCAGGCACCTACTACACACTGTCCAAGATGCAGGACACAGACTACAACGGCTGTGGGGAGCTGGAAGGAGCAGGCCCAAGGAGCAGCAGCAGAGCAGAGCACTCGAGGGTACGCACGGGCCGGCCAGACTGGAGCCAGATCTGGGAGCAGGAGGCTGAGGAAGTAAACAGGGTGGGCTCTGTGCTGCAGCGAAACAGCTTCTACAGACGGACAGCCCCCAGTGCCCTGCGGCACTCAGAGTTTGTGCAGACCAGGAAGGAGAAGCCAGGTACGTGGGGAAAAGCTGGGCAGTTGTCTTGGGTGTGTCTTCGCCCTGCCCTGGCAGCAGGGCAGCACCAAGACTCTGGCACAGGCGGGTGGCTGGCATAGCCAGGCTCTCACAGGAAACCCTGGGGCTTGCTGAAATGGGCATCATCATTGTTACCCCTCTGTACAGTTACCTACATGTCCTGCCAGGGCTCTTGCCTCCACTTTGCGGACGCCCAGGTGGGAAGGAAGCCCAGGCAGCACAGACCCACGGCTCACTGCTGTCCTTTGCAATCCTTTGATTGCTTCTCCATCTGTGCCCTGAGTGTTTTGGGTACACCAAACTGCTGTCAGGGCCCCGAGGAGGTTCCTCATGGGGGGAAGGGTGAGGCACTGGGGTTGTTCCCACTGCCTGGTTTACTTTTATAACCTGTCATGAACGGATTCTGTGTGTAGGAACCAATTCCTGACCCTGCAGAGAGCAAGTATGGCAGCTGTTCACAGGCAGCACAAAGTAGGAAATGGGGGCAGTTGTTCTTGTAGCACTCGGACAGACACAGAAGGCAAGTACTTGTAGTTGTGTGATTACAGATGGGCAGGACACTGGTGGAGGTACCATTCCGATATGGGACAGCCCTCCAATGCATAGTGCTGGAGGGCTGTTGCAGATAGGAATGGTACCTCCTGCATCGCCAGCCCCTTGGTACTGCTGTAGTCCCTTGCCTGTGCTACAGCAGCTGCATGCTGTGTCCTGGGTGCCTGAGCCGTCCCTGGGTCTCCAGTCCCATCAAGAGACACTCTGGACTTGGAGAGATACTGAGGCTGGAGGACTCAAGCTGTCTTGGCATGGGCAGAATTGTCCTGTTGACACCATGGCTGGGACAGAGTCGGCTGCAGACAGTTTTGTGGGGCTTGGCTCATTGTTGCAAGGATATTGGTGTGTGTTGGGGAAGGGGCAGCAAGGTGGTAGGGTCTGGGCAGAGGGACTGAAAGAGCACCTCTTGGTGGACTGGCCTCCCCGTTGGGCAGCCATGTGCCTGAAAACATGTTTGCTTCTGCGCCCCTTCTGCCAGCGTCTGCCTCGGGCATGTGTGTGAACACTCCATAAAGGGGGGTTGAAACGCAGAGGAAAACGGCGTCACAGAGCAATGGCCAAAGAGATGGCAGAGCTGGAGGCTGCAGCTGCCTGTCGGCTTAAACAGTGTGCAATCTGTTCTCTGGAGCTATTTGATTAAGCAGGCTCTGCCGGCTGCATTTCTGTGCTCTCCAGCTGCCCTGGTAGGGTGGGACTTTGCTCAGCTGCGTCCCCAGGGCAAGGGAAGGGAGAAGCATTGCAGTGCCAGGATGTCCAAAGGGCAGCAGAGAAGCTAGGAGGAGCCAGGAGCAGAGTGGGGAGGGAAACAGCCCTAGGAGGCTGGAGCAGTGCAGGCCTGGCCAGCTTTTGCAAGAGGAGGGGGTACAGACCACGACCCCGGATGCTTCACTCCTCTGATGTTAAATGAGATGCTGCATACACCCACGCTTGCGCTGGGAGAGGGTGTTAGATTTTTTTCCCCACTGTGGCAGGCTTAGGGGTGCAGGAGTGGCTGTGGGAGGTGCAGGGTAGGATGCCCTTGCCATCAGGGCCAGTGTGGCAGAGCAGGAAAGAAGGGAGGAAGGCTCCACATGTTTTGAAACACTTGTCTGTCTGTCCTGTGACCCATTTCTGGCTGCAATTCCTGTACCTCCTCCTGCCCTGCTGGGGCACAGTGCTGCACCAGCAACGGCCCTCCTTGGCGCTTTGCTTCTGTAGCTGCCTCAGTGCAAGACCTCGCCAGCACCTGGGAGCCTCCCCAAAAGCCCTCCCATCGCGCTTGGCAATAGACACCCTCCTGCCCCGCTGGTAGGAGAAAGTCAGCTCTGGTTTTCCCTCTGTGTGTGCTCCAGGCACCTTCTCTAATGCTGCCTACTTCTCTCCCAGGTTCCTCCTCCTGTCCACAGAGTAACAGAATTTAGGACTTGAAGGCCCTGGTAGAGATTACATGGCCTGATCTTTCCTGTAAGCAGGGTTATTACACTTAAAGATTTCTCTGCAGTACGGCCCGGTGACAGCTACTTGGTTAGAGCATCTCTTCTAAGATGAGACTCAGATGTGTCCGCCTGCCACATCAACAGAAGGAGAACCCGCCCGTCATAGCTTTGCTGCTTAGTCACCATCACTCTTAAAGGTTTTGCATGCTAATGTGTTGCATTTCAGCTCTGAACCCCAACCTTTTTCTACTAAATTAGAGCTTTTTAGTTGGTGGATTTTCTTCTCGGGGAGGTACTGTAATTAAGTAATTTTTCAGTCTTCAGTTCTTTGTAGCGAATAGAGTCTTAAAATACTCATGGCAAAGACTCACAGGAAGACCTTTCAGTGTTTATTCTTACTGATGCTCACTAATTTTTCAGTTCAGACTCTTCTAAAAGAGGGGACTTAAGAGCAGCATGAGGCATTGTGGGTGGGTGTCAGCACTTGCTTGCACAGAGGTTTTCCTTGCTGCGCCCCTCAGCCCTTGTCCGAGGACCCCAGTCTGCCTCTGCAGCACTCAGGGAACTCCTGCTGAGTTTTAGCTGACCAAGCAGAAGCATTATTCCCTAGAATACAGTCTTGCGTGTGGCTGCATTTCTTGTCTCCATTAATACATTTGTCTGCAATAAACCTGCTTGGTTTGAATAATTCCATCTTATTCAGGATACCTTGGGTCGCTCAGTGATTTATATGCCTCATCTTTATTTGCGATCCTGTTGAACTGGTGTTCAGTTCTCTACGTGACAGCAGTGATTTTCCATTTACTTTTAAAATATTATGTAGGATCAACTCTAAATACAGTCCCTGGAGAATCTGATTAGGAATGCCGTCTTTTCTGGATATTCTTCACTGGCAATGGGTTTTTGAGGTGCCAGTTAGCAAGGTCTTATTTCTGCTTTTTAGATGGAAAGAAACAGAATATTTATTGTATAATTCTGTCTTTTTGCCAAACTTACCAAAAATTTTACTGTCTCTGCTTACTTGTGGGATTGCGTAATTGAAAGGGTTTCTTTTGTCCTGCATGGAAATAAAATTATATTACAAAGTAGCATTTTATTTCCTCATTTACAAAGTGAAAGATGAATTCTTAATTCTACCATCCATAGATTTTTCTTGATATCTTTCTTTTCTCATTTTTCTGTACTGCAGAGTTCCTGGTGTGTCTATTATCTGTTTTTTCTATATTCCTTCATTTATTTATATTCGCTGCCTTTATTGAAGCACAGACCTGGACAGATTTTTCGTCAATACTGTTCTCTTGATTGCATAACCATGTTTTTTGGATTATCTGTTTAAAACATGCCTTTAAAGAACTTAACAGCTTTCACTCTTTTTTCCCTCAGTGTTTTTGCTCACTTTTGTTGATGCTCTGCCTCAGCTTCAGAAAGTTAGCTCTTTGTACATCATCATGTTACTTCACTTTTTTTCTGTGGCATGGGTTGGGACCATCCTCTGTTCACACTGAATGCAGCGGGGCTGTGTTCGTGTCTGGACAACCACAGGCTGTTTGGGGCAATGGTTGTAATCTTACCTGGCACAGACGCATCCCCACCAAGCAGGTTCTACATCAGGCATCTTTGAGACATCAAGCCATTCCAGTGGCCCTGGAGAAGTGTCCCCCATCTGTTCCTGTTCAGCTTATTTTTATGGTTTGTCTGGATTTATCTCCTGCTGCGTGATCTCAGGACTCTGCCAAGGCTGAATTCAGTTCTGTGGGCTGAAGTCCTTCCTATTTTGCCATGACACCTCTCTGCTGTACCCCCTGTTTCCTCCTAAGGAGCAATGAGACACTGAATATATCCAGTCTGTGGCTTTTGGAGCAGTGGATATATTCTGTTACGGGCTTATTACCAATGTCCAGAGTGAGAGTTTTCACCCCAGCCAGATCCTGCTCCTGGCAGTGAGTTTAGCCTTTCACTCAGATTAATTATTCCCTGCCCTAGTTTCATCCCCTCTCTCCTCATGGTAGGCAGTGGCTCCTCCCCTCTGGCATCCACATACTTCAAATATTTGCAGCTGGTTTGTTTTGTCCTGAGTCACTGCTTGACTCCGCTGAGCTGTGAGCCTGCGGCTGGGCTAGCCTTGCAGATGGGTGCAGCTCCAGTCTGAGATCCGTGCTTTCCGAGCCGGTGCAAGAGGCTGTCCTCAGCGCTGAAGGGCAGCACGTCCCTCTTCAGGTTGCGTTAGCAGCCTGGGTGCCCTGCGAGGCTGTGCCTTGCCACGGGGGGATGCTGGCAGGTGAGCCCTGATGAGGAGTTGGGGGGCAACGCAGCCCTTTGGGTGAGCCCCCCCAGCCCATGCGTGATGGGCACACACCCCGTTGCATCTGATCATGGGTCAACTCTACTTCCAGAATATAGCAGGGAGAAAACCTGTAATCACATGCGTGCTTCCGCTAGGAGGTCAGGTAATAAGATGTTTTCGTTACTTGGAAGAAAGTCAGTGAGAGTGGTATTTCCAAGATGAGCAGGATGAGCCATGTGATTGCAATACTAAATCATGTCCTCCATGGGAAGGGCAGAGGTGGGAGTGTGCCTCATCTTGATACTTCACTGCCAGGGGCTGGGTTACGAGTCAGTGCTTAATCTCCCATGCATCAGCAGGCAAACTAGCAAAGCTCAAAAGCAGGCACTCCTAGGAGGCTGTTGCAAACCATCAAACCAATCCAGAGGGCCAAGGACTTGTCACAAATAGCCAAAGGGGATAGAGAAACCAATGTTGTTAGAGGTTTTAATTTAGAGAGGTAGATTGCAGAGCTCATGCAGCCTATGAAAGAACAAAATTTGAGTTTCTGGAAATTGTGACTGAGAACATTGTTTTTGGAAATGTATTTCTGAATGCCCGTTTGGCATCTGTGTCATGGGTAAACACGAATTTGTCACTGGATTGGAATTTGATGGCTTCGTTAGAAATACCAGTCGCATTGCTGCAAGCTAACGGAGCCCGTTCCAGCTGTGGTGTACATCTTGGGGCCTCCAAAGTTGATGGGCATGATGACTCAGATTGAAAGGTAACATTTAAATAGAAAAATCTGTGAAGTAAAATGGAGATCTGTTTAAAAAGCATTTACCAGATGACCAAAACCCACAGCTGTGAAATCGGTAGGTTTAGTTAAATGCTTAATAAGCCTCATTTAGGGAAAGCTGCTATTAGACATACAAGGTGTGACAAATGGGAAAAAAAGAAATTGATGGCAATCAACAGAAATGGTATGAAATACAAAAAGTGAGGGTTTTGAAATGTCTCAGAGACAAATCCTAAGTATTTTACATACTGGTCAGATAGAAGAGCCAAATATTAAAAACAAATTCTGTATTTGAATTTTTTTAATTGCAAGGGTTTTGAAAGAGGCAGGATGACACGAGTTCATTGCTGAAGCAGGATGTTGACCTAGTGATAAACAGCAAGAGTCCTAAGAGACTTGGCTGCAGTGTAGCCTTGTTTTTAAACAAATCTTGAACTATTCAGAAAGAGCAAGAAAGCCAGAGGAGAATTAATTTGTACGAGTTTTCAAAATAGCACAAATACTGATATGGTGTAAGTGGGTAGAACTGCTGGCCAGCGTCGTGCCAGGTCAAGCAAGCTGAGCTGATGACTACTGTGGGCTTAAAACCTGTGCAGGGAGGGTTTTAATTTTCCTTCCACAGGCTGGGATTTGAGACTTGCAGAGGAAGGGTGCCACAGAGCTGGCAATTTCATGAGTGTCAGTTTAATCCTCGCTGCAGGGCGCTCTCTGAAAGGGCCTGACCTAGATTTACTTGCCTGGGGTTTGCTTGGTGGAGCGTGGGGAGCTGCTGCATTCGCTGACGGCGCTGGGCATCCCTAGCTCCATTTTGGTGAGCTGGAGTCAGACACATCGTGTGGCTGCAATTTCGCTATGGCAAAAGCGGGGAGCCCAGCCAGGTAAACTCTACCTGTACAAAGCTTCATGGGGTGGCATTTTGCCTGAGGATAAATGCAAAAGCCTGTTCTTTGACCAAGGCAAATGTAATCTTTTCCATTTGTCTTCCCAAATGCTGCTGCTTAGGTCATTTCTGGCTGTTGTTCTGGCTGGTCTTCATTGTCAAGATTCTTCCCAGGCCACACCGCAGGCCGCAGTATCAGCTCACCCGCCCACCTCCACTGGGTTTCACACACCTATCTGTATTGCAAATTAACACCTTCCTGCTTCTTCCAGGTTGCCTTCCCACTGGAGCTTGCTCTCCTGCAAAACAAATGCCATTCATTAAAAAAAATATATATCCTTCTTTAAAATAACTAATTTGTTGTTACTTTCTTAACTCCTTGAGCTGCAGAGACCTGCTGACTGTATTATCTTGGTGTTTCTTTGTGCCTCCTGTACATTTTTCTGTCTCATGTCCTGTTCAGGCTCCAAGTGCGGGCTTCTCCTCCCAGGCAGGATATCCTGGCTGGGCTTTTGTAGAGGACCTTGCACGGCAGCGCCTGGTCTGCTACTGAGGCCTTGCAGATGCTGTAGAAATGCAAACAGCAAATGTTAAACCCAGCAGCTGGTCCCAGGCCCTCCTCGCAGACTGCTGCTGCATTTGGGTTGATAAAGTTCATCACTGGGGACTTAGAGTCAAAACAGCCATTGACTTAGCTGGAACCAGCCTTTTCCCTTACGCAGGTTGGTTCTGATGTGGGTAGTTTTAAGGATACTTGCCTGTAAGAATCAGTGAAGCCTGCCCTTCTCAATCCTTGCTTACTAGTGCTGGTTGTGCCACCTCCTCTGTGGAGCTGGCCCTTTTGGCTCTCCCCAGGCTCAATTTCAAGGTGGGAAAGCAGAGATGCCTGCTCAGAGAAATGGGTATCTTCCCTCCCGTGTCAAGGGCATCTTCTGAGAGGGCTTCAGCTGGGCTTCCTATTTGCTATGGTTGTGGGGGTGTCTGGGACTGATTCTGAAGTTGCTCTTCTGTGATTCTTTCTACAAGAGGCACAGCTGTTTGTCCTCAGCCCAGGCAGCTGTGAGAAGTTGCTGTTTGATGCCAGTGCTGCTGGCTTCTGTTTGTCGCTGCTCTGCAATGGGAAGGGCTGGTGTGGTTTCAGGTAGTTACAGGCCGAGTCTGTGTTTCATCTCAGCCACATTTCTTTTCTTTCCTGGGCTATTTCAGTGCAAAACCCCCAGCCTGGCAGAGCAGCAGGCAGGATGCTTAGGCTGAGGCAGCAATTTTCCATCCCGCGTTTCATGCTGCCATCACCCAGCAGAGCAAGGCTGGGGGCTGCCTGCAGGCAAGCAGGGCCTGCCCAGCGCCTGGGCAGGAGCAGCTGGGAGCACGGGGGTCTCTTGAAGCTGTGCACGGTGGGTGCTGGGTGTCCCCAGGAGTCCCACAGGCTGAGCCGGTGTTGCCTGGGGCTGTAACTGGAGAGGTCAGGGACGTGGAGATCAGGAAGTGCCTGCAAAAATATTTTTACAAATGTCTGAGATGGGGCATGTCCACAACTCTAACAAAATCCCATTGAGAGAGAACAGCTGAGGATCCGTGGGAGACGGCTGGAGCGGACGGGCATTTGTCTAGTCAGCACTTGGCCTTAAACCAGGTACCTGAGGGAGGCTGGGGTGCTGCAAGGGGCTCGGGGCCCCGTGGGCCTCAGTTCTGCAAAGCAGCTGTAAAATGGGGGAGACCCGGGTGCTTCTGCAGACCCTGCCTCAGAGGGGTGTCCCAGGGAAGTGCCGGAGAGCGGCTTTCCTGGATTTGTGGGGCAGGGGGGTACTGCTGCTGGGGTTTTGGCCAGAGGGCACATGCTTTTCAAAGCAGGCAGGTGGGGTGGAAAGTGGCTGGGGCCCTGGAATCTGCTGGGGGATGAAATGTCTCAATGAAAACTGGAGGGGGCTGGGCCGGCCTGTGAGCCGCAGGTGGGANGGCCGCCCGCCGTGGCAGCGTGGCCGCCCACGGGGTGCACCCAGCCACCCCGGGCCTCTGGGTGCCCACCCCGGGCTCCGGCCGCAGGCCGCCGCTGCCCCGGCCTTCCCGGCCCTGCCGGGCACTGCTCGCCGGGGTCCAGCTCCAGGCTTTGCCGCAGGCAGCCCCATTGTGGGTGCCCGAGGCCTTTTCGGCCATTCAGATGGAAATGCCCCGGGGCTGGAGAATGGAGACCCTGTTTCCAGCCTGAGGGGAGGGGGCTGCCACCATTACTCCCGGGAAGACGGTGAGGAGGGGCGCGG
>VZTL01052727.1:1443-13414 GCA_013400535.1 Scopus umbretta | reverse complement strand
ACACGGAGAGCCAATCAGTACATTCTAACCTGAGTTCGAGTGTTTTCCAAATGTTCTGACAGTGGTGTGTAGGTATATGGAGAACTGGTTCCCTTGGGAGCTGGGGACAGAGCTGAAGATGGAGAATGAAGAAACAGCTGATGCCTGTTTTATCTGAAAAAGCAAACTAAAACTTGCTTATTTGTTTTTGTCTTTAGAGAGAAAGAAGAGAAGAAATGTGGCTTTGTCAAGGAGATGGGTAAATTTGCTAAAATTTGAAGGGGCAAGCTAAGACAAGTAAACAGACCAAGTAGCAGGGGACATGCTTATCAAAAATTAGATACTCTTCAGAGCTGGGGAGAGGTGAAGAGAAATCTCTCAGCATTAATGGAAGAAAAGTCAACAGATGAAGCCTTTAGCTGAGTCAGGTTAATATGTTTGTATTTTCTAAAGTTTGAGAAGCAACAAAAAGACATTAAATTTAAATGTTATACAGAAACTGATTTTTGTCCTGATTGAGAAGCAGGGCATATTGCAACACTTTTTGAGGAAAGAATTTAATATTTTTCTCTTGGAAAGTTCCTGAGCCTTTGCCCATATTAGCTAAAGAATCTGTGTGTACCTCTGTGTGTGTAGGGATAACGATTTGTCCAGTCTTTCTGTTTTCTCTTGCATGATTCAAGAAAGAATACAGTGTGTGATACTGCTTATTCTTATGTGTGCGGACCCATGGCTCAAGCAGCCTGATTCCTGGTCTAAGAGTATTTGTAATATCCTTTGTGTGAATATACAGGATTCAACAGCAACCACCAGAAATCACCTTGCTTAACATACATTAATGTAATAAGTGAAAGAAATACCATGTGTTGCGATGAGAAGAAAGAAGGACGACCCTGTAATGCAGTCATAGATGGTCTGAAAATGAGTTTAGATGTATCTGTCTTGTGTTTAGACTTTAATAAACCAGAAGTTTCATGGACGTTATGGCTTTGTCTATGAAAACTAATCTGACTGTAAAATCTTTGAAGAAATTATGTTTTCTTTCTAGTGCCCGTCAAGCTTGCCTCACTCCTTTAGCATGATTAAAATAGGCAGGATTGCTAGCTGGGTGAAATCCTGCTTATGTTAGCTGTCAATAGGGTAAAACAAAACAACCCCAGAGCAGTTGTTTGATATGCTTACCACCAAACAGTGTTTCAGTAGCAATGAGATATAACTGATTAGTTACATCAGTAATTGTCTCCCTGATGGCACCTGTTACCTACACATACTTCTGTGCTCAGCAGACATTGGTACAAAGGGAAAAAATCCCAAACCCCCTCACTTTGAAATTTCAAACTTAATGCTTTTGTTTCAGATGAGAAGATAATGCTCCCAGCACCCACCCTGCTGCTTCTGAAATTCTTAGAAATTTTTCCATTTCAGTGTCCCTTGGAACCTCTTTAATTTGCTTGCACTAACCCTTTATGTTTTATGTACACATTAGAGAAGCAGTATCTTTTATTTGTTGAACATAAAGGGCTGGTTACATAAAGTACATTTTTCCATCAGATCTCATGACTGCTACCTGATTTTTATCTCAGGCTATTGGAAAAATGTGGTTTCTTGAGTAATGGAGCAAACTAGGGAGTATGTATTGAAGGGAACAGTCATGCTGTACTGGCCAGGAATAGTATTTGGTGGGCTGGCTATAGAAAATCTCCTGAGGGCATCAGCCTAGTTTATGACTGTAGTTAAAAATAAAATAATAGACAAACTGGATACTCACATCAATTTGTGGAGGGCCAGAATGTGGCTAAAAATGTGATCACTTCTGTACCAAGTACAATTTCTCTGTGTTTTTATATATTATCTTCAGAGTGAATCATGTTTTGCTATGGAAATATGTAATGATTTTTAAGAGAGGATGACAAAATAGTAATCAGCATGATACCTAGTCTTGACACTCTTTTCACAGTAGATTACACTACAGATGTGGTTTATTTGTATTAACCGTGGCAAGATTTTTTTTTAATTCTTACTGCATAACACTTGCTGTAATTTGCTGCTTAAATGATAGCTAACACAGATAACAAATTCTTACTTGTTTTAGTAAGATAAGTAATTAACTTGTTTTAAGCACCCTTTCTTATGCAGCTGTGTTCACCAGGAAGGAAAACTGCATTTGGTATTACTCAGGAAGGTCTTTTTTGCAGTTGCAAAAAAGCAAGAATTACTGGTGAGTTAATCAAAAAGATACTGCAGTGACCTCAGGAAACTGAAGTGTGTAGAGATTTCATGCATGTCTTACTAATGAAAAATCACTGAGTGTTAAATAAAGCTCTGGTCCTGCAAGTATTAGTATTTTGACAGTGCCCTATACTTATGCCAAGCCCTGTCAGCTTCAGCTGTATGAATGCAACAGTCCAGCAATGTGCTTGTAGAGCCAGGGTGCATAGAAGCAGAGAATAATAGATATGTCAGGCTGGAAAGGACATTGAGAAGTAGCTGAGCCTAATGCTCTGCACTGACACAGTATGAATCTCCTCTGCAACTATTAAAAACCTTCAGGCACATGTAGGGATAGTGTAGGAGATTATATGACCTCTCTCAGCAGCCTTATTCTAGAGTGTCACCAGCTTTAGTGGCAGAAAGTTCTTCCTAGACCTCAGACTGATTCTTTTACATGCAGTTAAGGTGATTCTTCTTGTTTACCCTAGTAAACACATGAAAATAATTGAATAATTGACCCTTTTTTTTTTTTTAATTTATTTGTTCCTGGGAGGCTTGGGAAAAGGTTTGAATTTGGTTAAAGGGCAAAGATGAAATACATCAGAGAGAAAAGCAGTGAAAGTAACTTAGTGACTGGAATTATTTTTCATTCCATAGTTGAAAATAGATGTTTTGTCATGGTATTCTTAATGCTAGCAGTCCATTTCCCTAATGGAGCAAAATAAAGTGGTCAGCTTGCACACAATTTTGTAATTACATATGAGAGTATTATGTTGACAAACAAGAACTTATTGCTCCACCAGCATTTTGAAGTACCATCTACTTTTCACAATGAAGCATTTATAAAACAGACTGTATTTCCAGAGCATGTCATTTTTGCATGACTAATTGCATGTTATAAGTTACAATGGCAATTTGTTTCTCTTGAAAGATACTGCCCACATCTCTCACCCCATATATTGATTTGTCTGGAGACAGCTAATGAAAGGAGACCATTTGAGACAGTTTTATTCCAAAGATCATCTGCAGACATGGTGATAAGATAATAAATAATTGCAAGGCAGTTTGAAAAAAAAAAAAAAGAAAAGGCAAACAAACCCCATTTTGTCAAAAGAAAATCTGATAAACATACTTTCAACTCTGGCTTCTTCCAGGGCAGCTCTTTGCAGACTAACTCCTTGCCAATAGAACTATGCTGATTCTTTTGGGGGTCTTATAAGAAATGATTTCTAAAACACTCATTCCCCGCACCTGGGAACAGTGTTCCATGAGAGGGACCATCTGTAGTTGCCTTATTCCATATATTGTCTCCCAAAATATCTGCCAGGGAGACAATATATACATAGATTTTTGACCTGTCCTGGCATTGCCTATATAAGATCTTTTGGTCTTCATAGCATAAACTAATTACGCCCGAGCTTCCCTAATTGTCAGATACTCACTTAAATGGGTTTCATGCATAACAAGAGCTACGTAATTTTCTTACCATTGGATGGCTGGACAACATTAAACTGAACTCATGATGGATAGTATATAATGAAAAAAATCTATTTCTGGAGTTTTCAGAGAAAGAATCTAGCCTACTAAAATTAATCAGCTCTTCAGAGTTTCAAGACTGTTTTTCTTAATAGTAATTAGCCGCTTGAACCCTCACAAATGTCTTGACAATACAGTCTCACAGAAGAGCAATAGCTGTTTTATAACTGCACACATTCCTCTTCTCAATTTTTTTCCTCTTCTGTTAGACTCTGACCTTTGCATTTAGTGTATTTTCCCTGTTATAAGCATGAAAGCCTTTTTTATTTGATTTGCAGCAGTAATGTGTGATTGGCTGGACATGCTGCTTTATTATTGCGGAGATGACTAGCCCTCTCAAACATATACAAGGATAAACAAGCCAAGAAGCAAAATTTTTGTGCAAATAAAGGCAACCTAAAAATCTGATTAAAAGTTTCATTCCTGTAACAGTGTCCTATGGGTTAGTGTTAGTTTTACTGTCTGTTTAATCACAATTGAAAAAGGATTTGCACATCTAATTTCTCAAGAACTCCAGCTGGCAAGTCCAAGTCTGATATATATTTTTCTTGGCTGGGCACAGCAGGGGTGGTTTCTAAGTGATCTACTGAGGCGGCATG
Source organism: Scopus umbretta (assembly GCA_013400535.1). Taxonomy (NCBI): domain Eukaryota; kingdom Metazoa; phylum Chordata; class Aves; order Pelecaniformes; family Scopidae; genus Scopus; species Scopus umbretta. The sequence continues at coordinate 9,089 of VZTL01052727.1, read as the reverse complement.
TACTGTGTTAAGGTATGATGTAGCAGAAAGTGTGGAATACCCTTTTTAAGAATGTGTTTAAGAAAGAGGTGACAAAACAGGAGATGAGAAGAGTCCATGGAAATCAACACGAATGGTAAGAAAACATGGCTAATGAAGGAAGGCTGAATAATTTTCTTTCATTTCTCTAAGAATGAGACCAAGATGAACTTAAAATGCCATGGTGCACTTTCTTAGATTCTCTAGCTGGGGCAAGGCATGTAGGTGGGTGAAGTGAAATCATGTAAGAAATAGTAAGTGTCAAATTAATATTGCCTACAGGATGCCTCCCCCGCCCCAAGAAAAAATAGTTGACCTCTTCTCTCTGTTCTCCCCCTCTACTCCGCTGTTGTGAGACCCCAGCTGGAGTACTGCATTCAGCTCTGGGGCCCCCAACATAAGAAGGACCTGAACCTGTTGGAGCGAGTCCAGAGGAGGGCTACAAAGATGATCAGGAGGCTGGAGCACCTCTCCTACGAAGGCAGGCTGGGAGAATTGGGGTTGTTCAGCCTGGAGAAGGCTCTGGGGAGACATTATAGCAGCCTTCCAGTACCTGAAGGGGGCCTACAAGAAAGCTGGTGAGGGACTTTTTACAAGGGCATGCAGTGATAGGACATGGGGTAATGGCTTTAAACTGAAAGAGGGTAGGTTTAGATTAGACACAAGGAAGAATTTCTTCACTCTGAGGCACTGGAACAGGTTGTCCAGGGAAGCTGTGTATACCCCACCCCGGCAGTACTGAAGGCCAGGCTGGATGGGCTTTGAGCAACCTGGTTGAGTGGAAGGTGTCCCTGCCAGTGGCAGGGGAGTTGGAACTAGATGACCTTTAAGGTCCCTTCTAACCCAAACCGTTCTATGATTCACTGACATGAATTAGTGTCATCCATCAAAGGAAATGGTTTTTGACGTTGGGCTGAGACATTGTTTCTGAGTTTGTGCTGAGAAGTGCTCTTTACCTCTTCAGTATTTTGTCCTGAAACTTCATTTTGAACTCCTGCCTGGAGGTCACAGTTGGGATAAAGCCAGTGTGCCGATCATTGCACCTGTATAGTGAAACATGTGTCCCGAAGGTGATCCGAAAGACATTATGTGAGAAACTTAGGGCAGACAAGAAAACTGAGTGAGGTATCAGGTCAGTGAGAGAAGCAACCTAAACTTCAGTTTCCTCATTTTTGCCTTTTGGAGATCATGGTGATTTTCAAACTGAAAGTTAATTTGGCACACAAATGCATGTATTGTATGTCAGGGGATCAAAAGTGCTGCCGTCTTGGGTGTGTGTTCAATGTGAAGAGGATGCCGAAGTGCAGAGGGTCTGCTCTTGGCAACACTGGGGTAGGCTTCAGTCATAGGTGAGCTTAATCCCTTTCAAGAACAGACTGTAAAAAATTTTCTTTCTGACTTTACCTGGACAGTGCACAGTGTTCATTTATTTCATTGTCTTGCTGTTTATTTTTTATAAACTATAAACCAACATGAAAATCACAAGCTGCAAGCTGATTGGTTTAATGCACCACAATGTGAACTCTTGATCTTAGTCATTAATAGAAGTGTTAAATGTGAAAGAAAAGAGGTGGTGCTTAAAAACTGAGTGTGTTGGAAGAGACTGGAAAAGGAGCCATTTAAAGAGCTTTCCCTGAGCATCAGGGAATATGGTGATTCTCATAGGAGCCAATAGTAAGAAAGAACCAAAGATATGCCTGGAGCCATATTATGGTTATCCAGCCTTGTAAGGATTTGCATTTATTTTGCAAACAGATGATGGGTCTTTTCTATTGAGTTCTAAGAGAAATCTCCAAAGAGATTTAGTGTTAAATATTTTAGGATGATTGTCAGGATTTAGACCTTTGTTTTCAGAGCTACCTTGTGCTGTTCTGTTGAAGATGAATTGTTTTACTACTTGAACTCTTGAGTTATGTCCTGCTCTTGAAATCAGGATTTTTTACCATTCTGGTTTTAAATATTGAAAAGACCAATCTAAACTTCATAGGCTTGAGCGAGTATTTTATTCTGTTCTGAGTAACAAGTTATCTAAATCTGAGTTACTTATGAAATAGAAATTAATTCTGGGAAAACAAAGCGCACTGTTTTGTGGAATGGAGAGGGAGGAAGGGAGAATTGTGTGCTCTTCAGTGACCTTCAGTACATCAAATTCAACTGTTTCCAACACTGTTTATAATTCTGTATTGGCATATGTTTAAAGGGAATGAAACATAGGAATTGCTGTACTGGATTAGATTAATTGCCCATTTAGGCCAATATCCTGTTTTCAATATTGGACAGTACTAGATGGATTGAAAATACATGAGAAATCTCACAATGCAATGTGCCTAGCTTCTGTGAGTTAATAGGTTAGGCCTTGGAACATGAAGCTTTGTATTTATTATCAGTCTTTTTAAAAAAAAAAAAATCATGCTTAATGTGAATGTTTTCTCTAGACTCTTGTCTCAAAGAGGGAAGCAGACTGCAGCAATAAATTTATTCCCTTCAAACCAGGAGGCTGTTTATTTGCTGAGACAGAATGGCTCCCAGTTCCCCGTGGGAAGGCAGAACTCTCCCCTTTCTTGGTGCTTGTCACAGTGGTGACATACAGAGTTGCTGCTGATTGTCTCATTTCTATAGGCAATATTTAGNGGGTTGTTGTGACCAAAGTGCAGTCCCCAGATGGATGACACTTAAAAATCCAAGGCAGATAGAGAGTATATGTTATTCGTAATATCTGTGAATTGGCTGAAACCTGGAATCTTGAGTAATTTACCTGATGAATAGCAATGCTGGAGTTTCTGATAATAAGCAAAACAAAACTCCTAAAATATGTGTGTGTCACATTTAACTAGAAGAGGAAGACAGCTGAGCCTTCACTTCCATGGAGTACCCAAAATCAGCGCAAAAATTATTGAGGACTGAAGAACCTTGAATGGTGAGGGGTTTTTTGTTCTATTTACATTAGATAAATGTTGAGCTCTGCTTCTCACCTTCTCCAGTTAAATTGGATGCATTAGCTACCCATCACATCCACCCTCGGTGTACAAAGTTTACTTCCACACTTGCTTTGTAGCGGAATTGGACACATCGACCTCAATACTGTGATCTTTTCAAGGCTAATATAACTACAGTGAGCTTTTAAGGGACACTTGAGAATTATTCAGTGAAGACAAAAAGCAAACTCAAAGTCCCATGGAAAAAGCTTTTCTTCTTATACAGAAGCTGTGGAAAAAAATGTAACTTTAATTTACCTTTTGTTTTTTCAAGGTCTCTTAGTGCTTCACTTAAATTCACATATAACATAACACACTGGATTTTTATGGTAACAATATTTATAGTTCAGATCATTAACATCCCTAAAGCAGACATAGTACCTAATTAAGGCCGAGCAATATCTTCTTTGGGGCCAGACGGACCAGAAAATCTAGCAGGGCATGGTTGTGCCAGGGCAAGAGCAGAAGGGCAGGATTTTGCTGCTCCCAGAGTTTGTAATGCAATTCACTGCTATGTCCTTGGATAATTTCTTAGTCCTTGCATGGTTGGCACTAAGGCAAATTCAGGTGGGGCTGCAGATAGCACTTTTTCACTCTTCATGGGTGCTCCTGAGAGGAACACCCTGTTTTCTGTGATCTAGAAAACCCTAGTGAAGAGCCATGTGCCTCACTTCTGCTTATCTTTAATGTGCTGCAGAAGGAAGCCTTGTGTGCTATTGTCAGTAGGATTAGTTATAGAGAACTTTGCATGATGGACATGGGAAGAGCCGATTCATACAGAGATGCTAAATAAGTGGCAGTAATTCCAAAATGTAAGAAGTATGTATCATCCAAAATAGAAAACAGTAGTTACAAGCTAGTTATAGAAAAGAAATAATCAGTGAGTTAAATTTCTGTTAATAATCTGCTATTATAACACTAATGAAGGCAACACAAAAGCACAAAGGATATAAAAAAGAAAAATAAAAAGCAGATGAGTTAGGGTTCAAACAGATTAAAAGAATCAAGTTGCTTCATGGAATTAACTATATGTGTTCAAGAACAAGTATGTCTTAAGGCAAGAGTCAATTGAGTAGCAGCATTTATTTATTTATTTCATGGAGCATCCAGAACACACTTACAAAGTGGTGCTAGAAAGCTCTTTTAGATAGGCCCAGATGACAAGCAACTGCAAATCAATGCTAAAACGTTGGAGGTTCTTACTACAAAGATAGTGATCTCCATATTCAAGTTTTTCTGAGACATGCCATCAGGAAAGACTTCTGCTCCCTTTTTCTTTTTCACAAGTGGTAACATCTTTGAAATGCAGCAGAGGAAAAGCCTTCTAGCTGCAGAAGTTGCTTGCCCTCGTTCTAGGAACTGTTGCTGAGGCTTGGTTAGAAATTCTTACATATATAATACACAAGTGCTGTTTCTCCCCTACGTATTCAGGAGAATGATGGTGACATTGGAAAATATCCTGCAGAGTATCCTTTGCCCTGCACAGTGTACCAGGAGAGCAGTGTGCCTACAGACACCCTGCAGAATGGTTGTAGCAGAAACTGCAGTGGGAACAACTGGGAGCTGCCGAAGTAGCTGTATTACAGGAAGCTGTTGAGAGAGGTAAATGGAGTTGGCCTGTCTTCCCTGTCTTTTTCCATCTTCATAGCCTGGCATCTAATCTCTGCTGTTCAGCCTTCTTGTTAGCTATGCCATAGTGAATTTGTTAAACCTGTTAGGTGGCAGCCCAGGTCATTTTCTCATCGAGATCACATCTTATCCTGGCAATTACTGTGTCTTGTTCTGTGACTCAAGCAAAAGAAGTTTCTGATAGTGCATTTAGGGCAAATGACTTACAGCTGTAGAAGTGTAGTTACAATTGTTTTTTTAAGGAAATAGCTAAAAAGCAAAGACTATAATGTATGATTGTGATGTGCTGTTTTAAGGCATGCAGACAGTTGCTAAATAGAATAACCCAAGTTTGTAATAACATTACTAATTCTCTGGTAATTGCTGATATGTTTGAGAGATTCTGTGTCTTGTTCTGACGGAGGCCAAAGCCCATTTTTTTGCAATGCTTCTAGGACTGTTGCTGTTCCAGGCATGGAAGTAAGGGCAGCTTATTAGTTTAGCTGGTTGGTACATAGCGCTATTACAAAAAATTGAACGACAGCTGAAGGAAAAAAATTTGCAGATCCTTTTAAATCTTGCTTTGTTATAAAACTCAGTCTGAAAGGGAGTGTTCTTGTTGCTTTGCTTAATAAAGTTTGTAAGATGATATTTATCTGTCTGGTCATGTAGTACATACTATATTCGTTAGAAGGTCTGCTAATAAAGACTTACGGTAATATATTGGTGGCATGATACAAGCATATGGAACAATACCTCTCAAGCATAATCCAGAATGATAGGCTGTTTCTCAGGTGTTAGCTGAACAGTTTTAACAGTTGCTTTCCTATATTGTTATTCTGAAGCTGAATATGGATTCAGTTATTATTAATTGTAGTATTCCCCAGTTGCTGATTTGACTTCTCTGCTGTGTCACCCATTGCTAATGGAACCTAATTCTACTGGGGTAGCAGAGTCATGACTAAGAAATACATACAGGTGTCACAAGCTTTAAGTTAAACCTAATCTTGTCGAACACTGAAGACTATTCCAAATGTCATCTTGGAATACACGAGCTAGAGAGCAGAGGCATTAAGCCAGATTAGATAGTGATGTCCAGATAAATTTAAGTGATCTCTAGTAGTTAAAAATGAAATGTGCCCACGGAAACTTCTGAAAAGGTATTCCTAACTATGTTCTTATATTCTGTAACTGTGGATCGAACAATGAATCCAACAAAATTATTCAAAATTTAGGGTTGCTAGCCTCTTTTTTTTCCCCATCTATAAGGAGTTATGTGTTAACTGATTGAACTGCTCATGTCTGCTCATGAACAAGTGCTACATGAGCCATAATTATTCAAGTATGATTTGACAGTATGTTTGCGTAAAACTGTTGCATCTTTTTTTTCCTGCAGTGTACTGCATTATTCCTTCTTTGGGTAGCAGGAAATGGATTCTTTTGATTAGGCAGATCAAATGTCTGCTGAGACCATATGAACATAATGCTGACTGCAGGCAGGATTTACCTTGGGAACTAAGAGGATGAAACACGCCTACTACTACTAATTGGCATAGCCTACCCACTCTGGGCTATATGAAATGATATGCACCACATGGCTCTGTAGTCCTTGCCCTTCAGGTTGCGTACAGGAGGCTCTCAGGGCAAATGTGTGCATTTATAATTCTTGTTCTAGGACTGCTCTGTAATATCCTGTGCTTTGGAGAACAGTCTTGTCAGTAAAGGTTGTAGAGGCAGAATGCTTTAAGGAAAGTGGACAAAGAAGGGCTATGAGAATGGTCAAAGCAAAATTAACTGAGAAAAACTAAAAGCACATCAGAAATGATTGGAGTTTGAAAGACTGGGAATACACATTGCAAAAACCACTCTGCTGGTTTTTCTGTATCTTCAGTATCCTACTTCAGCATCAGGATATCTAATGAAGGGGGATGATTTCATTTCAATCGCCACACCTTTCTCGCAGTGGGGATAGTATGTGTCATTGTAACTATAAGAAATTCTTTTTACCAGGACAGAAATAATGGTTTACAGTATATCAACTTGGTTTCAGGATTACACAAGACGTAATTTACATGAGCTCTCATGACAGATCGAAAATGAACTGTAGGTGCTGCTGTACTCATGGAAGCTGAGACCAGACTGGAATATTTTTTTAGTGTGAAAAGACTCTGTTAAAGGGTTTCTGTGATTTCAGGGTTTCTTTGCAGCTTAGAGCTGGCATTATTTATTTCAAGAAGCATTTTATAAATTGCCCATTTGATTAATAAACAAAATGTCTCAGATCCTCCTGTAAATATTTAATCTTTGGCTAGCTCCAAGGGCAGTTACAGTACATAGCGAGTTAGAAACGTCTCAAGCTGCCCCAGCACCTCAGCTATCATGCAGAGAGATGCAACAGAATTAGATGCATGTACAAGTGTGAACTGACTTTTTATTTCTGGCTGTTTCAGCAAAAGCTATAGATCTGGTTGAGAAGTTTTCAGCAAGACTCTGTAACAGGATACTGCTGTTTTTTAATTAAAAGTTATTACAAATTAACCTAGCCGTGAAAGGAGATGGCAGTGAGTGACAAACTTTTTATGGAAAAATTCTTCAAAAGGATCTGTACAGTCCAGGGTTAAATATGTCAAAAAGCATTGGATCATAAAGACAGAATTGGTAGTTGCACACCATGGGCCTCAACAGAAGCCTGCTGAAGTCAGTTTTTAGTAAAATTCAGCTGGTTTTCACTAGGGGTTCTAGAATCCCAGGAAACTGCTCTTTTGGTGCTTCTTTCTGAAAACAGCGTAGAGAAACTGGCTTTAAAGAGAGAAAAAGAAAAGATTCTGGGATAGCCACTTAGGAGAGAAGATTTAAAGACCCAATATATTGACATCTGATCGGGTGGGTTTGAGGTGCAAGGATCATGTGCGGAAGCGTGTACCTGTGTATGGAGACTTGAGTGTTTTCAGGAGGAAGAAGAACCCTTCACTGCAGCACAGGGAAGTTTCCTGTAACTTGGAGTAACGGAAGAAAAAGAAAACTGGAGCACGTAGCAAGAAAAAG
>VZTL01052725.1:0-12456 GCA_013400535.1 Scopus umbretta | reverse complement strand
ATAATATCATCTGTGTACATCTTGTACATGTAAAAATCTGTATTTTTAAATGAACTGGTACACTTCAGTCAGATACTCTGCAGTCAACAAACATGTTCTGCATAGTTCCTCATCTGGAAGGAATCTCTGTTTTCTACTTTAAGAACCGTTCTCTCACTTGAGAAATATTCAGAGATATACCAACATGAATGAGATTGCTTACAGTCTTGTAACACTGTTCCCTCTTTTCAGATAATAAAATATCGATTGCAGTCCCAAGAAAAAATAAATGCAATAAATCACCACCTAAACTGTATATATGAAACAAAGGTTCTTTTCTAAAACAAAATATATTTACAATTTAATAAGATTTGTAATTCATATACGCAACATAAAGTGAAGAAGAGTAATGTGGTCAGATTCATTTCACTACTGAACTTGTTAGTGTGATGTTAATTATTCTTCCATTTAAAAATAGTTTTGTATGGGGGCAAGTATGTGGAAGCTTCTTGGGCAACATAGTGTGGCAACAACACTGCATGAATGTTAGAAGACATAGTTTTTAGTGGTACTATACCAGTTCATAATAGGAGACAGGTCACCTATCTCATGTACTAAACACTTTATAGCCTTAAGTAAGCAACAAACAGTTGGAGAAAAAAATATTAATCTCTATGAAGAACAGACAACTCATATAACATTCTTGTTTTCTTGTTGCTTAGTTGTCTCACAATAAGCTAAAAATATTAAAAAATCCTTAATAAAATACATTAGATTAGAAATTAAATATTCAATTATTCTATAGTAAAATTTCATGTAATTAATAATCTTTCAAACATGGGAAAGAGTCAAACTTCCATATTCTAAAAAAAACCCAAACATTCCCTTGCCTTTGGAACTGAATGTTACAGTTGAAATATTAATGAAAATCCTGAGAAATGTCACCAGAAAAAGCAGCAACTGCCTTAACCACAATGCAAAGCATCGAAACACAGAGTATGTACAATGTTTGAGAATGGTGTCAAGATACACATGGACATAGCAATGAGCAGACTTTATGAGCGATCAGCTTCAGCTCAGATTTGCTTTCACTGAAATCAGTAGCAAAATTCATAGAATAGAATTATAGAATCATAAAGGTTGGAAAAGACCTCTGAGATCATCTGGTCCAACCGTCATTTCCTAAAATTTCCCTTAGAATACTGCTGGTATAATGCAGAGAGTCTTTGAAAATCATGCTCTGGAGATCTGAGAAGAATTCTTTGCCAACAATCCTTTTCATCTGCTTAGTATCTTCTCTTTGTTATTTGTGCATCTCTTGAATGTGGGATACAAGCCTGCTTCTGACTCTGAAGCTGCAGTATGTTTCCTATCTGTATCCTCACACCGTGTTGGGTGCAGCTCAGCACTACATGAGTCTTTTCCTGCTTTGCTTTCCAGGGAAAGGCAACATCACTATGCAGACCAGAAGCAAGATGCAGCAGTCCCTGGTGAGGATCTCATCACAGTGACTGATGCCCTGAGCCCACTGAGCTCACCTGCCAGTTGGTTTAGATGCTGTTTAGGATGAGCCTCTGGCAACTCAGACATACAAGTCCGAGGTAGGATATATAGAAGAAAGTAAAAATGCAAAAGTTTCACATACCTGTGTCCATACATATACACTTATATACACACTTTTCTGAGTATTTCAGGAGAAAATTTGCATTCTTTTAATTTTCATTGCTGGTTCCTATCTGTTTCTATTTTACTTGAAGTGTATAAGTAATTTCTACCTCTCCAGATGCTATGGTTTCCTCTTGCAAACTGTCACAGAATTAGGCGAATCTAATGCAGCTGACTTTCCCTGTAATTATTGTTTATGTGGTGAATCAGGAAAAAGCTTTTTAAATGCTACAGTCTTTCCAGGTTTTATTATCTTGTCTTTTTAGGAGGACTTTTATGTCCAATCTGGCTCTTATCTGATCTAAATGCTTATATGGGCCCAGATCCAGTGTAGTGCTTAAGCACTTATTTTGCTTCCAACAGAAAATTCATTCTATGCTTGCAATTGCAGTGTGATTACTTTTACATACAAAATGTATGCATGTTTGCTTTACTTACGAAAATAAATTTGTACCTAAATGCTTTGCTCACTCAGGACAATAACTGTCCCGTTGGTAGAACACAGCCCACCTGTGATAGCTTTATTGTCACAGACATGCAGCTAGTGCTTCAACTTCCTTCTGCTTTGGCTATGTGGTTTTGCTCTCCAAGCAACATCTTATACCTTATGGAGCCAAAAACCATCTTTAAAATAATCCTGCATTCTATCCTGTCTTTAGCAAGCATCTTCCTTCAAAGGTCTATCCAGCCCTTTATTATGGCTATCATGGTGGCACCTCCATTTGAGCCTAGAGAGTCCTAACAGAATCCAGGTTTCCTCATTTCTGTGAATTATAACCGTGGATAAACGAGGAACCTACCTGCTCTATTTCATAAACACCTTTATTTTTCCTCTACAGTACCTTGTTATATGGTACGCAATGAGGATAATGCTGGGAACACAACCTGTAACCAGCTGTCAGCTCTGTGCTCTGTCAAAGCCAATTTAACCTCATATTTCACCTTTTCCTTACTCCTTATAAAACTCTTTCAGGAATGGAATTGAACAATTACTAAAGGTTCTCCTGGAAATTATGTAGTAACTCTCCTTCTTCATAATTCATGTCATCTGTTATTCCCACAGCGTTTCTGGATAGCTCGTCAGCAGTTCTTATATTGTGAGCAAAGGTGAATCTCAAAAACATTTTTATGTTTTCGAGAAAGCTGTGCATAAATAAATAAATATGGCAAATAAAATGTTACAACTTGTAGTATATACCTTGGAGTATACCGGTGTGTTGTGGTGTCCCAGGCATTGCTTGGTGCTGTCCTTAGCGCTGCTAAGGACCTTCCATCTGCAGCTCTGTAACCTGCCTTTTCTTTTCCCTGACAGCCATTGAGGAGTTTTCCCTTTCACTTTTGTTCCTCCCTCTTTCTCTCTCCCCTAATTTGTTTTCTTGTTTTTCCTGGCAAGTAACTTCCACCATTAGAGTCAATCTATGCCATCAGCTATGGAGGCCACTAATAAATCTTGGATATAAACATCGAGTTTGTGCAACATAAGTGATGAAGACTTAAATGCCAACATCTCTGAGTTTTACATTGCTGCTTTTTGCACCTCTGTCGCATGCGGAAATTTCTGCAAAGTTAGGAACATTATGAAAAACATGTTGATCCACTTTCTACATGTTCAAAATACTTTGATAATTTTGCATGCTAGTAGGGGTTGATTACATTATACGAAGCAGAAAGTGTTTGCCAAAGTGAAGACATAATGTGCTGTTTAACAAGATCAAGGAAGTCTGACAAAAGATGTGTTATATTTTAACACCACCCTTAGATTTTGAAATGCAGCTTCCAAAGCAAATTCCCATTAAGTTGGAAGGCTCCTCAATTCAAGCATTTTAAGAAATAATAGATAGCCCTCATGTTGTCAGGATTAAGTTCCAGAAATTAGGCTTTGTCTTTAACCACCTGTCAGTTGATTTCTTTGGCAGCAACGAAATTGAATAGGAAGAGCTCTTTTTAAGCCTAGGTGAAAAGGCTTCCTGTTACTGGCATCAAAATACAAATCCTCAGTATAGCTAAACAGCACACTTGGAATAAATAAATACTAGAAACAGTCTCAGTGGAGTGGTGTGAAACTCAAATGGACAGTTACATTCACCAATGTTGCCACCTAAAAGTCCTATTTACATCAAAACAGGTGGAAAAAGAACTGAACATTATATTCTGGCATAGACATGAGAAATTACCCAACTCCTAAAAAATGAAGTAGTATTCCTTCATTCACATTTGCAAGCTTAATTAATTATCTCAGAGTTAAAAATAATATAGCCATTTGCTCATTAATCCAAAGAAATAAAGACACTGGTTTTAGATACCATTAGGGTTTATTTCATGATTCCTCTCAAATCTTCAGAACCATTGTAGAGAACACAAATATTGATAGTTAGCTTCATAAAGTAAAACTATAAGTATAACCTGATGTTTTAGATTTCAGCAAACAAAAATTCAAAATTCTAATGCAAGCTTAAAAATATGCCTACAGTTTTAGTGCTTCAAAAGAGCCCAGGTGACTTCAGGTTCATCTGTCTATAAAATCACACAGCAGTTAGGTGGTAGAGGACAGCCAGCCTCTTAAAAGTCTCATGGAATCAATATGTTAACATGGGTCAGAAGATTAATGTGGTCTTTTGGTCAAGGAAATGGACTTGGAATAAAGGCGCAATTCTAGGGTCTTTTACATTGAGCTTAAATACATTTTCTGGCTGCCTATGAGTAATCCTTTCATTTTCATGTCCTTTTTCTGTCTTGTGTGGTTGTAAACTATTAAGGACAGAGCTGTTGTGAAGAGAGACATTTCCTGCTTTCCCAGCAAGAGGGAATCATTCCTGCAAAGGGGGTGTCATGTGGGAAAGACTATTTGAAAACTACTAGTCATTAAAAAAGACATTGATCTTGATATTGGTAAAGAAGGAGTGTGGGCATCAACAGAGGCCTTCCTATTCAAGCATTCTAAACTTTGAAGTCAGTGAACTCAAAAGTAAAGAATTGTTGGTTATGGAAACATCTTATCTGAAACAGCTGTGTTTTTCCTAAGTGAGTATGGCTTTTCATCCCCTTATGCTAGATTGAGGCACAAGGAGCTCAGAGTTAGCCAGATCTCAGCTGTAAAATAAGTTGTACCTTCTGCTACTTTGGGAATGTAGCTCTAAGTAACCCAATCATCAATTCTTGTGATGTTATAAAATGGCAAGTTTTCTAAATTTATTTTCTAACAAACTTTAAGTTCAGACAATTTATATATTACAGGTCTATTTACAATATTGCTATGACAGGAAATGCCCATCCACCTTTGAAGGTGTCAAGAAATGTTATCATTGTTATTACCAATGAGTAGTGAAAGAGAAAGATATTCAAATAATCAAATTGCTGGAAAAAAGCTTGTTGCTCACTGCACATAACCAGAATGAAAAAGAAAAGAAAATATTTGTGGAACTGAAATAAAGATAGTGATGGATCAGCATATTAATTGCTCATCCAAAAGTTATCAATTTTAGATATTGCTTTGAGTGAGAAGCAAAATGGACATAAGTCACTTAAAATCTTGTTTAATCACTTGTCAGGGTAAGAGAGTTGATAAAAGGATCAACGATTGTATTTAGGCAAAAAATAGCATGGGAAATAAATATTATATTCTCTTGAACATAAATACATTAAAATTCGAAACCATTTTTCAATAGTTTGAAAACAGGTTTTGTGCTTGCATAATTTCAGGCAGCACCAACTCCAAGGCATGATTTGCACATGGTTATGTACCTCCATTTTAAAGAATTTACTGTTTTGGTTTATCCATATTTCTCAGTTGGGTCATGATGATTTTATTCTCTTGCTGCATGAAAAAGGAAAAATCCCCCAACAACCTATTACAAATAAGACTTGTCTGCCTCTGAGCTGTGGTATATGAAGTGATACACAGAAGCAGCTTGATGGAGTTATCTGAAAACTGATCGTACAACAATTGTCATTGCTCTAACTCCTCAAGAGTTATTCTTTATTCATATTAAGAAAAGCATGGCACTTTGTAAAATAAAATCTCAGCAGCTTCTCAGTGAGAACTCAGAAAGCTGTTCAAAACTATCCATGGTTTAAAATGGCATTCATCCTTTAAAATTATTGTGGAGAACTTACAGTTCCACTGAGGTTATTCACATAAGCAACAGATGAAGATTTAGGTCCACAGTATTTCTTAACCTTAAATGTTTCTACATGCTTGTCTTGGTTTTGGCTGGGGTAGAGTTAATTTTCTTCCTAGTTGCTGGCATAGTTCTGTGTTTTGGATTTAGGATGAGAATAATGCTGATAACACACTGATGGTTTAACTGTTGCTCAGTAGTGCTTACACTAGTCAAGGACTTTTCAGCTTCCCATGCTCTGCCGGGTGCACAAGAAGCTGGGAGGGAGCACAGGCAGGACAGCTGATCCAAACTGACCAAAGGGCTATTCCATACCATATGCTCGGTATAGAAACTGAGGGGAGTTGGCTGCGGGGCCTCGATCGCTGCCCAGGGCCTGGCTGGTCATCAGTCAGTGGGTGGTGAGCAATTGCATTGTGCATCACTCGTTTTGTATATTCTTTTATCATTATTACTATTTTGTCTTCTTCTGTTGTCCTATTAAACTATCTTTTTCTCAACTCATGGGTTTTACTTTTTTTTTCCCCAATTCTCTCCCCCATCCCACCAGGGCGTGGAGGGTCAGTGAGCAGCTGTGTGGTGCTTAGTTCCCGACTGGTGTTTAACCACAACACTGTTATGCCTGTTTGAGAGAACGATCTTACAAATGGTATACTATAAAAATTACTAAGTGAGGCTTTGGATCATTTTTTCCTCCTTTTTGTCATGCCATCCATTTTCTGAAAAGCTGATGTGAGATTCTCTATTTTTTTCAAGACCATGATTCATGGTAAATAATAACTGGTATGGTACTTCAGTTTCCAATGATTCTAAGGCTTAAAATAGAGGCTGTACCTGAAGCTGAGATCAGTCAATACCGTCACCCAGCAGTAAAAAAGATACATTTTTTACATGACCTAACTTCAAATATTCTTGATGTGTAAAAATAACATGGTTGCTGTGTTCCAGTTACAGTACTGACATGCTATAAACACAGATGTCTAACACAGAAAACAGATGTTTTCAAAAATAGGCCAGAAACAAAACACTCTGACAACCTCCAGCAATGACAAAATCTGACAAGACATAGGGTGCTCAATTCATCAGCTACACTGAGGTGTCTAGTGCCCTCTGAGATTCTCTTGTATATCTGAAGCACTCACCTGGGGCTGTCCTCTACGCATCATGTAAAGGAGTCCCATAGCCTTCTGGACTGGCAAAACTCAAGCATGACACCACAAATGGCAATAGGTGCTCTGTGTTTATAATATAAATTCACAGACTTGCACTTAGATTTCAGAGACACTTGACAAATCAGAAGTTGAATCTGCCTCTCACAATCCAAAGACAAAGCAAACTAGACTAAATAGACTTCTCTAATCAAGGAAGGGTTTCAACTTAGGTGAGAAGACCCAAGTATTTGTCTTTGAAGCTGCATACCTTTGAATAAACAATGTTTAGTTTTGAAGGCATCAATCTGATTTGCCTGCATCCTAGGTAATTCTGGAGAAATTATATCAAACACATTTGGTCTGTTAGTGTGTCCTAGTCTGAGATTGGCAAAATTATGTGCTCCATAAAAAGAGAGGGGAAGGTAGTCAAACCTGTCCCCACAGGAATGTACTTGTGCATGTGTTAAAGGATACAAAAATACAACTCAAACTGCAACCATTGTACAGGTTGATTAGGGCAATTAGTTTTTAATTATTTTCAAAGGAACGTTTCCAGTTCATGTGAAATAATCAAGCATCTGTCATTCTTTAAACTGTGGCTCTCAAGATTTCTAAGACTTTCTTTGCCAACTCATCTGCAAAGTAGCAAACACTTTGTAGCACGCCTTCTGTGCATGTCTGCTGCTGCTTCTCTTTCTTTGTCAGGGCTTCCTTTGGTGTAAATTCAACTCTGAATAAATTTGTAGGTCACAACAGAACTGAAGAGGTAAACCCATGCAAAGTTGTAAAGAGACTCGAGAAACAAACTGTAAGGAAATTTGAGAGATGCAAAGACATTTTTTGTGCTAGCTACATCCAAATAAGCAATGGCACAGATACACCATAGAAGCATATAACCCAGCAGCTACATTTATCTTGCTGTTCACTGAGAACCTATTCCATTAAAATACATGGTAGCTTAATTCAGAGCTTTAGCCTTTTAATTTCTCTTAAGAGAATGCTTTGATGCCAGTTTATCTGACAAGGCAAGACTAATAAATGAGGGAAAGAGCTTAGCAGACAGAAGTGTAATCAGTACACAGTACAATCAGTCAAAGCTCTATATCTGTTAAAAAAAACAAGTGATAATAAATACTATTTTTTTTTTGTTTTATGCAATTCACACTTTAAAAGCTTTACTCAATTATACAGAAAAAAATCCCAACTCTGAAGTTTAAGTGAAATAATTTCCCATCTAGATCACCTTTACTGAAGGATGGGCATTGTTCTTAAATTGTATATATATATATATATATATATATATAAAGATAGCTCTAAGACAGTATTACACAGTAAGAATTTGATACACTTTAGGAAATAAGAAGAGATACTAAAATAGAACAGATTGTTTTACTCATTCAAAACCTTTTTGGAAGTAGATGTAAAAAGGACTCATCTGGATAGTGCTTTTGTAGAACCCCCAGGACTGGATATGAATAGCAATAACGTTATTAGAGGCATCAATACTACCAAGAATATTTTGTTATGAGATACTGTATCTTCTGATAGTACAAAAGCAATGTTAGGCTTTTCTTTAGTATGTATAGTAATAGGTGTGATAGCTTACAGATTTTTCTACCATAGTCACTGAACTGAAAAGAGACTATCCTATTTTAAATGTGGTGTTCTTAAATAATGAGGTCATTAAAAAAGAGCTAGAAGTAAAAGAGCAAACAAAAAAATCTTGGATTGTGTGACCATGGGTTGATTTAATTGAATAAAAGTATATCTATAACTAAAGTTCTCCAGCCTGACTCATTTCCCATCAGACTTCTCTCCTCTAGGGAGAATGTCATTTTTCATTAAGAGTTAAATCAGGATAGCTATTGGTAAGCAAGTGGGAAGGCAAAACAATGACTCAGAATAACATCCCACAGCAAACATTTGAGGGTAGTTTGAAGATGAGTCACTGAAAACGCTAGTTCAACCTCCTGAATTCACTGAATTATTTTTCAGAGGACTCAGTCAAAAAAAAAAAAAAGAGAAGCCCAAAACCAGGCTGAGAAAGAGAAATTTCAGTCAAAAGTGAAACTCAAATGGAAAAGGAAATGGAAGGACTATTCAGAGGACTGATAAAGAAGTAGAGAAGACAGGTTACTCTACCAAACAGTGAAGTCCATCTGTGACTGACATTTGTGTATGCAGTCTGGTGTTTTAAATTCCCTTTTTTTCAACACAATTCTTGAACCTGTTATTTAGGTTAAATAATGTTTTCCTTCAAAGAAAATTCTCAATTTTGTCTGTTCAACAATTACAGCCTCCCAAAGTGAAGAACAGTCACACCTGCTGGCTAAGAACAGTTGATCCAGAAGGTATTGTTAACCGAGGCTCTGCCTGAAAACAAGAAAATTGGGTAGCACAAGAGATGGAGTATGAAAGATGTTAGCCAAGAAGCTGTCTTTGTCTTCCTAAAAAAGGATTCTGTAGTGCTAAAAGGCCTAGGGACTGGTTTTGACACTGAGGCCAGACAGCACTCAGTGGTTGTGCCTACATTATATAGTATTTGGCTCAGGGTAATTTCCCACACACACCGTGAAGAACCCCTGACTCTAGATGAGCATATTTTGATTGCCCGTTCCAGTTTATGTTGTATGCAACAATGTGAGGAATGTGTTGCAGTCCATTAGAATGGTGCTATTTCATATCATGAAACTGAATGCATCTCTGACCTGACCTGCTCCATGGTATGGCATCAGGGCAGGAGAATGTTTAGAGGTTGCAAAGCCTCATGACAACATAATGTTGGACAATGATGTACAGTAGAAGGAGCTCAGGTTGGTGAAGTCTTATCCATACTGCCTATTTGGAACAGTCTCTGGAATAAGTTATCTTCTGACCTCACCTGGTATTGTCTCAGGGGATATCCACCAGAAAGGAAAATGGTAGTTGAGGGTGAACACAAGACTCTCTGAGTTCCATTCACTATGCAGAAGTTGCACAGGGGAGGCAGAGCTGCCATCATCACCATCATCAGCCATTGCCCTATCCCCAGAATCAGAGGAAAATTTTCCTGGGGTTTCTTGCAGCCCTATGGGTTATATAATTAATTCATTGTGAGAATACTTGTGATACACTTTAGACTGAGAAGTACTCTTCCACTTTGCCAGTACTTTGTTTGTCAGGCCTTACTGGTAAGAAGTCATGTCCCCTGTTCTTCAATTACCATACAGAAGGCAGTTAACCAGTTTTTGGAAGCACGGTGCAAGCCAAAAGAAGATTGACCAATGGGACAAAAAACATAAAACAATTTCATTAAGTATTTTAAAGAAGTTATTAATATGTTTTCAAAAACTGGTAAAAGAGAAATTACCACCACCTTAGCAAAAAAAGATAGCCAAAATATGCTATGGGAAATACATGCCATGCAGCAAATTGCCATTGTATTGACAAAGTAAACCAGATATGAATACGATTACGATAACTCATAGAAATGTTTATTAACATTTTATATATTTCATTACACTTCAGAATCACATGTCAAGGACATAAAGGCTTAGTGAACTGGAAACTGGTTGTCCTACCTCAGGGCTCTGGAATCCCATGCTAGGAATTCTCATATGTAACTTAAATTTCTACTGACAACTAGAAAGAAATTGTAAGAATAGCTAATTAGAAAGAAGTAATTTTACATGACGATTCCTTTGTTTAATGTGCACCTGCAGGGAAGAAAAAGACCCAATGCTGAAGAGTGATGCAGGTTCTTAGGAAGGAGAGCTGTTGGATGGCTTCTCCCTGTCATCCAGGTAGAGACTGAAATGGAAAGACTAAGTCACGAAATGATGAACCACAAAACTGTAGGCAGAGTACAGAGAAAAACAAGAAAGCAAAAAAAACCCCACAAGTAAAAAAACTGGACAAACCAACGGAATGCAGTGGAAATAAAGCATTTACCCACTGCATGTATGGAAGAGTATGTTACCTGCATGTGAAATAAGTGGGAGACCAAAAATTATAATCAGACATATGCGATACGTCAGGCTCAGCTTGTTCCTCACTAGCAGCATCTATTTTCTATCCCACTGTTTTCATATGATTTGTAGGATCTTAATGCATTCGACATATCTCCCCTCCAGGGGAAACAAACAGACATACCACATACAGTGTGCAATCATGAAATTTATTATTATATTTAAAATGAAATATATTTAATTATCTCAGCAATGAAATCTTGTTGATTTAGTTAACACAATGAATTATGGCCAAAGTTTTTGACTAAAACAATTAAGATTAGCTAGCGATGAGCTATACTAGTTAGGAAAAAAAGCATAGTATCATAGGGACCCATAAAGATCAAATCCAGCTAGGATTTACAGAATTCTTCTAATTCTGCTTTATTTTTCCTTTTTGAAAATATAATAGTATTATAAATAAACAATCTACTACAGAAATACTTCAACTCTAGAGATAATAAAGATAATTCAAGTTATATGAGTGCAATTTTTTCATTTAGAAAAGTCCAAAGATGAAAAAATGAAAGATCATGCTTTGCAGAATTGGAAGGACCTGGATTTAGACACGACATGTGGAAATAAGTGATCTGAACAATCTCATTTTTGTAAAAACATCAATTACCAGGTTTGCTTAAATTACTTGACAATTAGTGAGAAAATCAGCTGGTAGTTCTGTGAAGCTAATGCCCAAAAAATTAATTTGAAATCCACTGATGTCATGAAAAATCAAAGCAAAAATAACCTTCCTTGAACCTTAACATTTATTAACACCTCCAGGAAGGAACTGTATTATTCATATGCTCTTAATTCAAAACAAATATTTCGCTAGATTCCCTTATATCTACTAAGAAGTGAGCTTATTAGCAGCTTTCTCCGTGGGAACATTAATAAGATATGTACAACTATCTATTTTCATAAATATAAGTCTCATATTTCCAGCATCCTGAAGTGTCAAATTTGGCTGAAACTGGCCAATGTGACCAGAGAGTACTGAGTGCAGGCAGAGGAGGTGTCTCACACACTCAGGCGTATATGAAGCTAGGACAAATAAAGCTTGGTTACAGTGTCTTCACTCAACTATGCATTCTGGGTTCTCAACCAAAATCTGAGTAAAAGATCAGAAATGCAATCACACTGTAAAATTTCACACATCTCTACTCTCAAGGGGACACATGGGAAATAACTGAAGTTTATCAAAGACAGGAAGAGAGAGAATGATAAAAGGCCAATGCTGGGCAAGGAATCCAATAAGGGTATTCCTCAGAAAAGAACAGGAAACATTGGAACTTTAATTTCTCAACAGGTGCTCCCTGAGATCAGGCTAATGAAAACAATTTGCATGGTGAATCTAGTAGTCAGAAAACTGTATCTCTTTTAAATAAAATAATCTCTTCTCAGCTTGTCCAATCATATTGCAACACATATACACATATATAATTTCTGTAAAAAATATGCAGTTATAGTGGAGCTGAGGATTTTTGCTACGTATCCAAAAGACTGAGTATGAGTCTCACTTCACACTCACGAAGTGTGACCTTCAGTGGCCCAAATCTA
>VZTL01052724.1:1694-21292 GCA_013400535.1 Scopus umbretta | reverse complement strand
TCACTGCCAGGAGTGGTCACAATTTTAACTTTGGGCAGAATGGAGCTCATGACATTTCGTGGAGATGCCCAAAGGCATGTTTTATACTGCATTGGATCTCAGTGCAAAGATCCCTGAGCTATTCAATATTGGTCTGAACTAGGACATCCACACAATGCAGAACAGCTTTACGTAGACTCAGTAGCTCAGGTTTGAAAGTAGTCTGGTTGTGCTGGTGCAATGTGATGATGCAGGGAAGCCAAACCCCATGAATTATCACTAGTGTAGCTACAGAAGCCAAATCCTGCAGACTCATCCCAGAGGTTTTTGCATCATGATAGTGGGAGAAGCATTTGATCTAAATCCCTTTTAGACCTAGTTCTAAATTCTTCAGAAACACTAGGACCTGTGCTGCTCCTTCCCTGAGGGGTGACATTATCCTTCCTGTGTTCCAGATGGGCAAGCAAAAGGCAGGGAAATTGCATCCCATGGGTACAGCTTCATTGTCCAGGTAAGGGAAAGTGGCAATGACTCTGCTTACTGAAGTTCTCTTTTGGACCAGATTTATGGGTTTATTTTGAATAAAACAAGGCTAGGGAAAGCAAGCACACCCCTTCCTCATCCCCCTCTGCAAAGTGTTGGCCAGTATAAAAGCACTTTGAAATTCCATAATGCAGACATAGGCACTAACATTAAAGCCCAAACTGACAGTGACAAGTAAATGTGGGTGGCTGGTTTGAAGGACCAAGGACCTAATTTTGTTAATCTTAACTTCTCAAGGCACTTCATTTTCACATTAAAGCTTCCAAGGGCTCTAAGATGCAGAAGTCAAAGCTTGGTACAGCAGTGAACCACAAACATGATATTTGAAAAGTGACAAAATAAAAATAGTGGCCTTTTGTGAAAATGGTGGCTTGTGACTTCTCAGCATCACAGAGGAACTCCAGGGCAGAATTTAGGATAAGAAGCAGTTCATTAGGACAGCATTTCATTGCCTTAGTCATCAGGGCACTGTGTGTCCATCCCCACAATTGCCTTTCTCACCAGGTGCATGCTTTCTCAGGTTTCAGCAATTAATGCGATAGGGTTACTAAGGTGGTAATACCCTGAAGCACATAACATGGATTCATCCTCAGACTAGCCCCTATGTACAGTGAAATGAGGTTAAGGTTTCTCATGCTGAGAAAGCTTACAAAATCATGGAATTAAAGGCTGGATTATTATACTCTTACTAATAAAGGCAGTCTTAATTCTGGTAATTCATATTTTGAGTGTTTGACTATATGACCTTTATACAACTCTTTATATTTGGATTTGTCAAAATTTGTGCTTTTTATAATTTCTCAGATTATAAAATCTTAGACTTTGGAAAAACACACTTTTCATTGTGTGTCATTGCATGACCCCACAGGGAATAGGTTCATTAGTAGGACTGAAATATTTAGGGCTACAGAACCTTTTAGAGCTGATTGAAACATTGATGAGAAGATCATCTGAAGTTCTGGTCCCCTGGGGCCCCATCTCATCCAGGCAGCTTCTGTACCTATTGCTCTTTCTCATGCCCAGAGAGTCTTGATTTTTTGCTGTCCTCACTTTCTCATTCTCACTGTTTGACAACTGACACTACTCCCATCCTCCCATCTCCAGTTGCTGCCCT
Source organism: Scopus umbretta (assembly GCA_013400535.1). Taxonomy (NCBI): domain Eukaryota; kingdom Metazoa; phylum Chordata; class Aves; order Pelecaniformes; family Scopidae; genus Scopus; species Scopus umbretta. The sequence goes on along the minus strand of VZTL01052724.1, from coordinate 19,656 downwards.
GCTCCTAACTTTCTCCTGTTCTCCACTCTCCCTTTATCTACCCTACTTCATCCTTCATGTTGCCACATAACACCTGCTGTGCAACTCCCTGGAAATGCCTGGGGTTTCTTGCCTTCAGTGGAATGGCATGGATGAAGTGCCATGCATTGCAACAGATATCTCTCTCAGCCTCTACCAGCTCTGTCCTAGGTTTACTGTGAAGAACATCGAGATCAGTACAGCTTAGAAAGACCCCCAAAGTCACAGAGCACTTTCACTATGAGACAGAAGGTACAGAAGTCCTAAGGCCCCATCTTCAACTCTGTCTTTTGAAGTATAGGGGATTATTGTCATAGAGTTGGTACCCTAGATCCTGGGCATTTCTGCTGGAGCCAGGACTCCTAGATCTCTTCACCAGGCAAACCCCATTTTGTTGGTTAGAGACACTGCAGAAGGGTTCCTTCTCCAGCAGAGAGCCAGGAAAACTGACACAGTTTGTCAAAATTTCTATAGGAATACAACAAACAAAAAAATCTTATCTTAAAAAATTTAATTGCCTAAAATGCCTTCAGCTTTGCCTTCTGAATTATTTCATTTCCATTTACTCTGCTCTGGACACAACATCATCTCCCATGGTGAGGCCCAAGACTATGTCCCTACAAAGGATGAAGGACAGGCTGAGGCAGTGACCAGGCTGCTATGAAACTGTTACAGTGGGAGCATTTCAGTGTGCTATGGGAGAGCAGGAGATCAAGCCCATTGTCTCAAGTATCATTAACTGGCTTTTCTCAAGGACTGATTGTAGACTGGAGTGAGTATCCATTTAGCTTGTCTCTGACTTTTGTCTCCCCATATCTGTTTCTCTTCTTATTCCAAATGATTCATGGAAGAATCTATTTGGAGAGAAGAGGTTCAGGTAGGAAGGGAAAAAACCCTTCAAAAATCACTTTCTAAACTGCTTGCCCCCATCTTGTCTTTTTCAATAGATTTTTCTCTCTTCTGGTCTATGAAGTAGTAGAGGAAGTATATTTATATTGGTTATTAGCATGTATTTAACCACTGATAGCATTCATTGAAAGGATTTCAGGCCCCCTGATTCTGTGACTTGTACCATTACATTATCTAGACATATTACGGTTACAATTTTTTTACCACCATAGTTCATACAGGATAAATCCTTATATGAGAAAATGGTGGTAGACCTTAGAGTCATTTGCTGAACTTTCATTTTTCATCCTGCTAAAAATCATTACAAGGTCATAAGAATTTCATTTAGGTATTTTTTTTATTCATACTATCAAGTTTTATCAGTTTCCTGATTTTTTAATCTAATGTTCAAGTATTACATAAAGCAACATAATGATGTTGCTTCTTTTCCTTATAAATAAAAGAGCTAAAAAGGCAAAGTTGCTTTTTTCTCAAGTGCTAAGAGTTCCTGCTAATTAATTCTTTGCTGTGAGCTTACTCAATTAAAAAAAAAAAAAACTAGCAAAAAACCAGCAGCAACCACAACACAACTTTTCCATGAAAAAGTGATGTTTTTCAGATATCTTAGGCAGCCTATTGGCACTAATCACATGGTATTCCCAGCAGCGTGCATTATACCCAAGGTATGATTTCTATATTTGCATGCTTAACACCAGTTGTTTTCCTTCTCTTTTGGAGACCACATAAAGAGGGTTGATATGCTCTGCTCTGGTTCTTTGTACTTCTCATCACATGCCTTGGCAAAAAATATTTCAGAATTGCCCACATTTCCCTTCTGACATGAAACACAAGTTGTGCCAGTTATTAGTGCTGTGCATCCCACCCTCTTCTTCAGTAAAGGCTACACCAGGAGAAGAAAGCAATAGCTGCAATGGAGACCGTGACTGTGGCCTTCTGCTATTCATATCCTTTTTGGCACAGGACCAAATAACAATCCTTCATCACTAGAGGAATTAGGACTACTAGAAAGCAAAGGGCAAATTCAGGAAAGACTGGTCTCCATCTTCTGCTTGGTAAGGAAGTCTGTGTGTCTGTGTTCCTTAGAAGAGGTTCAGTAACTGATTCAAAGTCAACCTTTCAACTTTTTAACTCAGTTGAAGAGTTCAAGCTGCAATGCAAATTTCACTGCAATTTGTGTTTTGTACTGACAAGTTCAGAAAAGACTGGAAAGTCAAACTTCGAATAGTTTTTGTAAAGCCTGTGTTGTATAATTAATTTTATAAAATAAAAATAGTGATCTCAAAAAGCTGGAAGCATTTTTGATGAAAGAGCTTTTTCCTTCTGCAGTTTTAACCAGACTTTTTTTTATTTCTGCTCAAATGTAATTGTGCTTAATTTCTTTCTCCATCTATCATTAGTTTTACAGCTGTTTTCCACCTGTATTTGGCTTGATCCTTTCTACTTTGGCAAATTTTTTATCAATATAATTGCACTAGTACTGGTAGAATAACTCCTGCCTAGCGCTTGTCCCAGTAAAGACAGGTTCTGGCTTTATATTCCAGGACTTTTGTAAATGATAACTTTTTGTGCTAAGTGTTTGCTTGAAATTCAAGCATGGAAAATATTGAAAGAAAATGACTCCTTTACAGCCTTATATTAGGAAGCAATGGACTCTCTGAGTGGAATAAAGTTGCTCAGTAGGAAAATAACTTCCACCTAGTGGCTTTCCAGAAAACTGCCATACTAGTGAATTTCTTGTGAAACTCAAATTTCTATTTTTACATAATTTGGGGGTAATCCTGCCGCCACAACCCGTAGTCTGTTTTCAGTGAACTCAAATGCACTACTTACACATATATAGTACTTAGTGTATAGTTCACAGTAATTTTGGCATCACCATGCTGGTGGATTTATCATAACATCAACGTCATTCTGAAAAACTTTAGACTAAAACTTCTTATGATTTCTGATGGCAAAATGATTTTATTTCAGCTTTTCTATTTCACATTGAAAACATATTTAAACATGAACTATACTAATATCCCCATACCCACTTCAGAAAAAGCTCTCTGTATTATCTCTGTACTTAAACTACCAGCTCATCAAAACTGTATACATAAGCATTTGGGTAGTGTGGCTTAGTGGAATATAAATGACTCATAAATCTGGTAAGATATGAATCCACAGTTTAATTTAAAAAGGAATTATTCAAGAGTTTAGTATTATACATCTGGCAGAGCTGAATAAAGAAAACTCCTGGAAATGAAAACTCAATACATTATTTCTTATGCCATTGAAACAATAACTATTCTGCATCAGTGATTTTAATACTAATTTACACGAGCTGAGCAACTGGTCACAAGGCTAGTCTGAACATTTTCTTTTTTCTGGAACACAAGTATTAAGAAATTATATTTAAATTCAGGCAGACAGAGATGAGTTTCTGTACTATGCAATTAGTGTTACACAGCATTCATGCTGAGTATCAAGGATATATGTATCAGTTGAAAAAGGACTCTGACGAATGGCATTGCCTGATAAATAATTTTGATTCATCTCATTTAAATTACTATCTATGGGCTAAATTCCGAAATGTAATCCAGACTTCTGGTTTTGCAACAGTAAATTTTTCCAAACAAAATAAACAGCAGAAATATTTAATATAGCAAAGGTATTTGTTAGAATCTAAGAACTAAATAGAGAAATTCATAATAAGCTGCAGTGAAATTAATTTTATAATTTTTAAATGTCTAAGCTTAGATAAATGCAAGAAGTAAACAAGCAAAAAATCATAACAATTACAGTAAATTTTGGATTTTTTCCCCTTTCCAATAATCTAAAGTATTTAGTAATATAAACAAGGAAATTAACCATTTTCCTGGTGCTGTTTTGTCTTTTATATAGCTGTGTATCTTTTATATAGCCACATATCTTTTTGCAAAATTATTAGAAGGTGAAGGTGGAATACATGTGGAAAATTATGCAAGATGCAGAACAACAAGATTGTGCCTTTAAGCTAACAACAATTCTCTAAACTAATAACACACATAATTAATTTGCTGTAGTTCTCCTGTCAACTAAATACAGAAATGTTAATCTCTTAATATTATCAATATATGTCCAATTGTACTTGTAATGTTATCTTAAGCTAGCTGGTCACCCTGTACATATCTCCTGTAAACTCTGATTACATACACTGTACCTGGGGTTTTGCCAAAGGGAAAAAGAAGAAGCTGAGTCAGAGCAGTTGAATTGAGTTAAAATGTTTCAACTGCCATTTTAAAAGGTCCTATGGTATTCTGTACTCACAATGCTTATCCTAGATAGGAAAGTTAAGTTTATATTTAGTTTTGTGTGAAATGGGTAAAAACTGAGTTCAGGATCAACTGACTGCATGCAAACTTTGATTAACTAATTCAGTCTGGTGCTTGGGAGTCGGAGGATGGAAATATTTTTTTCATGTGTGTGAGTGGTTAAACAAGTAAATTAAGCTAAATGAACATTATATGGAATTAGGTGATTACTGTATGGCGATTTTCATCAGTATAGGTCTTATCAATGGAGTTTTTAGTAATTTTTCTGTACACATCCCTTGTGATATATAATATTTAAGCCATTATCTGTCAAGCTGTGCACTATGTGGACTAAGTCAATTCCATTACATGAAGTACAACAGTACGATGTGACAAGAATGAGGCTTTAAGTGTATGATGGGAGAGCCACAAAGCCAGGCAGCCTTCCTGAACCCTGACCATGGCCTCTTTGAAGCTCAATCACCTCTAAATGGGGTAGGAATTCTCTTCACAGTACTTTAAAGGGTGGTGAGATCCTATTCCTCTCTTTCAAACCAGCAAGAAACAGGAGGTTGCCCCAGTGGATCCAGGAGCGATGGGAGAAGAGACGCAGGCCTCTAAATCAGCACCTGCCTGTTGTCTACTTCTTGCCCTCCGAGGCTGTAAGCCTATGCAATAATCTTTTCAAAATTTTCCATTTTTATTCTGATGCCGCGTAGTGACGTGTCAGGAACAGTTTGAGGATTGCAGTGCACCCATTTTTATCTGTCTTAAGTTTTCATTACAGCTCACAAGCAGAATGGCAGTACTTGCTTATTTACTATAATGGGTATATATTTATTCAGGCTAGCGAATTGCAATTAATCTTGTTTATGGAAGGCAAAATTAAACAATTAAGCAATCAAACATACTGTACAAATTCATCAGAAAACATTACAAGAAAAACAAAATTAATCAAAAGGCATATGACTCCTTGACTTTGTTCTCAAGATTTTAAATTCTCTTTTGGAATAAGGGAAATCCAAACAACGAGAACACACAAAAGTTTTTAGACAAATAATTTTATAATTGCAGGACATTTTTAACATCATAAGTTGGAATTAAACCTCTTTTATTGTCAGCAATTCTCAGTACAGTGAACTGATAAGTTTCGTATCACAATTCTGGAGGACTTCAGAGAAAATAAAACCCACACCTTCCCACATCCTCCAAATTAGGCAAATAAAACACTCCATAATCCATGAATGGTCTATTAAACCTGTCAGAAAATGCATCTGGAAACATCTGGCTGTAACGCTGGAAAATGAAGGAAGTTGAATACAAACTATATCTGCAGTGAGAGAAATACAGAACTGTGACAAGAGTCTAACACCCAGATCAGTCCTGCTGCCAAGCACTAATACTTAGGCAAGTCCTGCATCTTGTCCAGGAAAGCAGACAGTATGTAAAAAGCTAGGGGAAGAATATTTTAAAATATTTCTGCGATGGTTATTTGCACAATAGATATGGAAGGAAGATAATTTTTGTTCCCATGGGAAAAGTGCTGGAACATAAAAGGTATTTGTTGCTCTAAAAACAAATGCATGTTCAGAAGTTTTTGCATTTTAGCAAAATCCAGACACATCCATGACCTTTTTCCCCTCTCTTTTTTGACAATAAAATACTAACATTTGTTGAGTTTGGGTAAAAATAAATAATTCTGTTACTAACTGCCTAAAAAAAAAATATTAGTTTTTTATTCCTTCAAAAGAATCATGGCTACTGATGTTTTCCAAAAAGGCTACACTTTGACAACAAACAAACTACAAAATCATTTAAATTGAAAAAAGTTGATATGAGGTCTAAATATGCTTATTTATTACTTTTCATATGACGTAAATAAATACCAACATCTCCACCCACTCAAAGCCCAGACTTTGCTGGTCCAGTTTCTCAATGTTTACTGGTGGAAGGGGCGTGAAAAGAAGGCCTGGGGGTGCGTGTGTGTGTATGTGTGTGCATGTGCACATGTCTGGGGGGGCCTGAACCATGCATATAGGGATAAATATAAATGGTTTATGGTATGTTTTACAAAGGGGAGACAGGGATGAGTTATAATTTATTACCAAAAATATCTACAAACACTACAGCACTCCACCATGTTGCACCACCAGTTAGACTATAGGATGGATTTATAAATCCACTGCAGAAAGTACACCAACAGAGACAGATGGCCTTCAAGAACTATGTAATAGGAAAGCCAGCTGTAACGATGGCTCTTTTCTTCAAAACTCAGTGCCTCCTGTGTCGTGGTTTAACCCCAGATGGCAACTAAGCACCACCCAGCCACTTGTTCCCTCCCCACTAGTGGGATGGGGGAGAGAATAAGCAGGGTAAAAGTGAGAAAACTCGTGGGTTGAGATAAAGACAGTTTAACAGGAAAGCAAAAGCTGCACATGCAAGCAAAGCAAAATACGGAATTAATTCACTCCTTCCCATCGGCAGGCAGGTGTTCAGCCACCTCCAGGAAAGCAGGGCTCCATCACGCTTAACGGTTACTGGGGAAGACAAATGCCATCACTCTGAACATCTGTCCCCCCTTCCTCCTTCTTCCCCCAGCGTTATACGCTGAGCATGACGTCACATGGTATGGAACGTCCCTGGGGTCAGCTGGGGTCCGGTTACTCGGGAAGACAAAACGTCATCACTCCAAACGTCCGCCCCTTCCTCCTTCTTCCCCCAGCGTTATACGCTGAGCATGACGTCACATGGTATGGAACGTCCCTGGGGTCAGCTGGGGTCAGCTGTCCCCGCTGTGTCCCCTCCCAGCTTCTTGTGCACCCCCAGCCTGCTCGCTGGTGGGGTGGGGTGGGAGGCAGAAAAGGCCTTGACTCTGGGTAAGCACTGCTCAGCAGTGATGAAAACATCCCTGTGTTATCAGCACTGTTTCCAGCACAAACCCGAAACGTAGCCCCATGCTAGGTACTATGAAGAAAATTAACTCTACCCCAGCCAAAATCAGCACATTCTGTTGTCACCAGTCAGGTTGAAGTCGTTGGTATTTACAGCTTAAAACTCTAAAGTGGATTAGTTTACCGCAGCATAATTTCATGACTCTAGGATATGAAGGCTAGAAGATATATTCACTTTGATGCAAGTAAGGAAAGCTTTTATTTTTAAATTTCTACCACTCAGTGCAGTGCGTCAAACAATCAGTTTTAATATCTTTAGGGTTAAGTGCACTCTTGTAATTTAGAATTAAATGATTTTTATTAAGCACTTTTACTGAATATCTACAAGCTTTACAACTCCACTGATTAAGGATCTGATAGTGACTGGTAAAGCAGCCACCTCCATGAATTAGGGAAGCATTAGTGAAAGCATTCTGTCTATGGTCCTTAGTGCTTAGGGAGTATTTAAAAATAAGTGCAATTTCTGTAAAATGTAGCCATAAAACTGCAAGTGAATCAGTGTATGTGAAACCTAGTGCTTGCATTGCACATTGACATCTTTTAACAGGCTAAAGGCATTTTTCTTGAGTGAGGACAGATCAGATAAAATCTCCCTGGGGTGAAACTTCAAGTGCAGAGTTTCTGAAATATTCCCCTGTGACACTGAAACTTGGTCTGGGACCAAGGAATGCCCACCACATGCTGAGAGTAACCTCTTCTGCAAGCTTGCACAAGCTCCTTTATTTTCAGAGATGTTGCTGCCTCTGTGCTCTCATTAACTTCAATGGGAGCCAAGAACGCGCAGCACCTTTGAAAATCAAGCGGCTGAACTCACAGCTTCAGTTTCCCCATCTACAAAATGAGGCTAAACCTTTCTTATCAGCCTCATAGAGCTGTTGTGAAGATTAATTAGATAATGACGGCAAAGCCCTTTGAACACGAAAAGTGCTAAGAATTGTTGTTACCAAATGATGGCAAAGATTGGGCTATTCTTCATTGCTGTCAAATAATAATAAAGAGATGTGCTAGTCTAAGGAAAGGAGAGGTGGGAAATAAAGGGCAATAATGGCTGCTGTTGTTTGCGCATATGGTACTGAATAATCTTTGCAAGAAGCAGCCAATCTTGTGAAAAGCTATCTACTGTAATGGTGCTAGGGTTATTGACAGGTCTGGCTATAAGTGCAGGTTCCATTAGATACATCAGCCACAATGTATTCGCGGCAAATCTCACTGATGATTGCCCTCCTGCAGAGGGAGAGATAAGACAAACTATGATTGAAGTAAAAATGTAAACAGTTAAAAAAAGAAATAGAAGTCAACCACTGCTCTCCCACAGGGGCAAGGACCAAGGATTGTTGCACCTGCGAAGCAGTAATAACATCAAATGTTAATGTGATATGTGATTGTAGCGCAGATACTGCTTCAAGCTCTTGCTGAAGAATTTACGTTGTTTAGTATTTTTATATGTATATTAAGTGAAGTGCACTTTCCTAGTCTGGGGCAGTGCAGGGCACAGTACTGGCAAACTGAAGGGGTTTCACATGAGTCAAGTTAACAAGAGCATTCTTCGGCAGTACAAGTTATAACTTGCACTTTTTACAGGTCTCCAGTGCAAGCCCCTGAACTAATACCGACCCTCTTAATCTCAGGGTTGTGTTATGAAGTATACATGCTACAGTTTTCTCTTTTGTATTTGAAGTTTATATTAAACCCATTATTGTAGAACCATGTTATCAATTCAAATCAATGCACAATATCAATTCTTCTCTTTAGCAACTGGAAAGAAACTGAGTGATATGTCAGTGATAAAAAAGTACCTCCTGTTTTCCCAGTGATAGGGAAAGTTTACAGCAAACACTGACATTAAATTATTTTCAGATCAAAGGATGGCATAATATGCACCCTAGAGTTTTAAAGCAATTGGCCAAAGAAGCATTCTAAGGTTGATTTATGTGTGCAGCTTAACAAATAATGCAGTTTGTGTGGCTACCCCTTCAGCTGGCCGTTAGTTCTCACTTCCTTCCCCACCATTTTCTCCCACCCCCAAATAATTTTCACCCTTTGGGTAAGTTGCTGTCACATATAGCAGAGGCATAGAAGTAGCAAAGAGAATTAATTTCCTCCACATTTAATTAGAAAAATATAGTCTGGGTAGAAGAGAAAGGCTACTCATGCCACAGAGGAGAATTCATTGTCCATTACACTCAGAAGCAGCCAGCTTATTCAGTGATCACACATGTACTAGCCAGCTAGCCGGCATGCCTGTGCCAGACGTGCTGGCTGTTCCCCAGCTGGCAGGGCAAAATACGGAGGTAGAGAACATGGAAAGAAGAATATAGACAGCATGGAGAACATGAAGCTTTTGTTGTACTGGACATACAGGAAATGGAAGGGAGCTGGGGACAGGGACAACGGTATCAGAGATCAAAAGCGCTGGAAGGAGTGCACAGCAGTGGTGTGGTGAACTAGGTGATGTGATGGAGGAGAGCTAGAGACATGGAGGGGATGACGTGGTGGAACTGTGTTGGGAAAGATTTAGAAGACATGGAAAGAGCTGAAATGACAGCAGTGAGTGGGTGGAAGATATAACTCCAAAGAAAATAAGGTTTAATTCTTTCTATGGCTCATGAAACAATCTTAGAAATACTGTAATGCTGTCAAAGTTTCAGTGGTCTGGAAAACATCTAACACATTGGCATTTTTTTTAATGCCTAAACAACATTACCAAAGTAAGTAAAAATGTAGTAACCTTATATTCATTCCAGACAAAATACTGGGTATAAAATAGAATGGGGTCTAATCAGTAAGTTTATAAAGACAGTAGCATAATCCATTTCAGTGAATGAATTTTCATGAAAAAGTAGTGATAGAACTGATTACATCTTTTGATGAAATGAAAAAGTTCTGTTGCTAAAGGAAGTTGCTTAATATAACTGAGCCAAGATATTTTACCTTGTACTCTGACCTTCTGGTTAACAGTGACACAACATAAAATCTGTGTAGCATATTTTCACTGGCATGAAAAGGCTGATACAGCTAAAAAGTAATTGCACACAGGGCATCATTATATAACGGGGTTCCACATAGATCTATTCTTAGTTCAGTGCTATTCAATATCTTTATCAATGAGATGGAAGAAAATAGAAACTTGTTGTTGGTAAAGGCTGCAGATGCCATATTCATATATAAGAAGTTAGTACGTGACCTGATTTTTAGAGGCGCTAAGCATATTTAGGCAATGAAAAAGGAGGATTTTGGCTTAGAAGCTAAAACCATAGATATGTAGCTACTGCAGTGCCAAGCTTTTAAGCACCTTTTGGACTAAACTCATCTGAAAATGGGCTTCGTAACAGATGGTAAGAGACAGATGCCCAAACTAGCCAGCAGAGAATGACCTTGTTCTTCAATGCTTAGGCACCTATTTCTGATCTGTCAGATCAGAAGAAAACTGCTTTGTCTCAAAACCCTCACACTGAATTAAGCACATAATTGCTATTTCACACAACCAAGCTAGCAGTGAGAGTGCTCACTGGGCCATGTGGGTTACCAGGGCTGAACATCCCTCTTTGGTGTGAGCAAGTTGACAGGTTCACCTCTCATGTTCTAGGAAGGTGTCTTCTCCTACAAGTTAATTTGGATGGAGGCACTTTCCATCCCTCCTGTTTAAGGTGGGGCACTATATAGAAGTGCTAGAAAAACACCACATATGCTCAGACAAGCATTAGATGATGTAATAGCTACTGCCTCTTCTGCCCTCACCAGCTAATGGTGAGAAACAGATGACCACAGTCGTAAAATAAAATTATTCCATGCCATCACACTTGTTATTGAGGCAAAATCTGGCACAAGAGAAAAAATGTGAGTAGATAAGCAGATGCTCGTAGGTTCTCTCTTTCTATGCAGGCATATGTACAAAAAACCCCAAAAACATCAGGATCTTGCTCCTTTGTGGTCTATGTAGGAACTTGACCAGGGTATGCTACCAGCACTGTTGCTCTTCACAGTAAGCTTTGTTTTCCATGGAAACCAACATAGAGCCAAAAGAACAGACAAAGATGGCATGTCTCCACCTGAGAGGTATGCTTCTGCTTACATCCCATACCTGGATCAGAGGACGGAGAAGTATTCCCAGATCTTGCAGTTTAAACATAGCCTCAGAGAACAGAAGTTTCTCCTCAATCTTCTCTGCCTGTCACTATCTCACATATTCTAATCTGTCCTCTTTTATTAATGTCCTCTCTCAGGTAATGAATCCCAGACTTCTCTCTCTCTCTTCATAAAACTTTCTCTAGGCCTAGAAGTAAAGCAAAGGCCTGGCATAGTCATTGCTACAGACAGCAGATATAAAGGTACTGGAGGGAGAGAGTAAAAAAAAAAAATCCTGAAGCATTTTTATGAATTCTGATAATTAAGTTGGTGATAATAGCAAAGGATGTCAACCCCTTAATTTGTCCAAACTACATGTACCTAGGGACAGAGCCTGTGCAGACCTTCCTGAACCACAGATTTGTTATAGAGACCCTGGGCAGCTCACTCTCCAGATGTACTCCTTTCTTTGTCTCACTGCTGGAAGTACTAACAAGAGTGCCACATGCAGGTGTATTTTCTATAAAGTAGACCATTATCAGCAAAAAGTAAAGGGAAACTATCAATTCACTTAATGTTGAGTACCCATGAACATTCAGATGCTGCCACTTCTGGGCACTGACGACTACATTTGAATATCTGTAGATGCTCGTGACCTGCATTCCAGGTTGTGACTACCTGATGAGCTGGCCACAAAAGAGCTGGCTGAGCTCCTCCGTGGGGAGCAGGTCACAGCCCCTCTGTGCTCGCAGAGTGAGCCAGCAAGATCTGCAGCTTGTCTTGTCTCAAGGTGGCTTGTGTCGAAGTTTTGGGGTACCTAAAGTGATTTCAGCTATTGTTTTCAGGGCCATTTTACAGCCCTGTTGCACTGCAAGAGCAAAAAGACCTTGTCCATATTCAGAGTATGTTCCTTTATTTATATGTGTCCTTATTTTTTCTAACGTCTAAACCATACTGTCTTAATGTCCTTCTGCAACAACAAAATCCCACAATAACTGTTTAGTTAAAGTGTGTCTTCTTTGCGTAGGGACTGCTCTATGCCATGTCTGGGCTGCAGCGCAGGGTGAGGTATCCGAACTGGCCTTAAATGACTTAGATGCAGTCTAGCCATTCCAGCACAGCTGTCAGCTTGGATCAATTTTCCCTTCCAAAAAAATGCTGCCATCAGTAGCAATGCTTTGTGGCTGAGCTATCTTGATCCCCCACTACAGTTGCAGCAGGGATCTAGCCTATTTATATTCTTCAGCAAACAGCAAGGAAAGAGTGCTCCTGAACTGGGAATCAGTGTGCACCCTGCTCCCATTGCTACCTCTAATGTCAGAGAGAGTTGGGCTGTTCTCTGAAAAAGTTCCCTATTTGAATGACTGGCATGCAAGGATGCACTGTGGCAAACAACTACAGGCCGGTGACCTGTACAATAAAATAAAAGCTGTGTCTTTTATTAGAAATTGTGGAGTTTATTTCAATTTTACCTAACATAATTTTCTGCCACTTTATGTATTTAAATACTTCTTCAACACAGAATGGAGTTCTCCCCAGCAAAGGTAATTAGTAGCTATCAGTGTGCAGTACAGAAATGTTTTTCTCATTTTACTCCTACGAAGAGAGCACACTGTGTATCGCATTAACACTGTCTGATAGCAACAGATGACAGCTATAAAAAATCCAACAAGAAAATTAACAATAATGCTTCAAAAATCATCACTAAGGACCTGATCGTGCTAATTGATGTTTAGGATGAGTCATCCAATTAGTTCTTTGAAATAGGACTGGCTGCTGTTCTTACATTATTGAGATTGCTACGTTGTAGACCTTTGACAGTATCAAGCAGCCAATGAATGCAAATTGATGACCATTGACCCACAGATGCAGAAACAATTACATCTATGTTATCTTGCATCAGCATCCCAGGGAGTGTCCTCCCTCACCGTCTACACTGCCCAGTCACTAACAGTCCCTCAGGGTGCACTTTGAGCTCTTCAACTGATAGCAAGTGGGGAACCTCAGAGCACCCAACCTGCAAAGTATTGTGGATATCTGGATGGTCTACAGAAGCCCAAGTTCACCCTGTCCTGTAAAACCACTAGCTTGGCCCAAACTGCACTTCACACTCTACCTCAGATGTCCCGCACCACTGCGCAAAACAACACAGCAAAAATGCTTAATCTTCATGGTATCAAACAGCTGAGATAGGGACAACACAACTTCTCATCCCAGTAGGAGGCTCATACACTTCTTTCCAAATGGAAATTGGATCAATTGGATCATTTGAAAACAGCTACATCTATGCAGAGATCATTGCCTGTTCTGGCAAGCTAGTGTGCAGATGAGCCAGGGAAAATGCTGAGAGATACTTCAAGCAAGGCTAAAGATGGACAGTTCGTAGTTAGGAACATGGATAAGGTACAGTGTCATCCACTGAAGAAAGAGAAAAGCATCAAAGGCTCTGAACACAGACATACTCTCAGAAGGACTGCAAATGAAATATTCAACATATTCATCCAGTGCAGGCGTCGTTACAAACGGACCCACAGAAACCTCCATTGTCAAGGGTCACCACACAGCTACAGTGAGACATCTCATCCCAGGGACAGAGTGTAAGATCACTGCCAGCAAAGGGTAACTATCCAGCACTGCACTTCTGCATATTCTGCCAGGAGCCTCTCTGTGACTGAAAAAGGATGGAGGAAGAATGTTGAGTGGGGCCATGAGACCAGGCTCAGGGAAGCAAGATGGGAGTAGACAGGAAACTACGTAGAAAATGTCTTCTAGAGAGATGCTGGAAGACGGCAGGTGGTGGGCAGGCAGTTGCATGCCTCCTTGTACATTTTCTTCGTGTCATGTGAAGTGAACGACTGTTGCTTTAAATCCTATTTGCTGTCTGTCTTCAAAAAAAGAATTGAGAAGAAATGTGTATAATTATACACAGAATATTAATCTTCTTCCTGGTGATCTACAACTCTAGCATATTCATCACACTGGAACTGCGCTCAAAAGTATTTTCATCTGATTAAAACTGCTGATTCATCGATGCATGTAATCCTTTGCTAATAGTATGTATATAAATGGCTCTTAACAATTTGCACATTGGTTATTCCTCATTTGTCATTGTTATTTTCTTTTTCTTAAACACTGAGTGCAACACAACTTCTGTGTTTTGATCTAGCTTTTTGGAGAGGTTAGGCACAGTGATCTGGGCTACAGATGGAAGAAGCTAGAAATCCTAACAACTGATTTTAGCTCTGGCCCCAAGTTTCCTTTGTAGCTTTGGATAATTCACTCCAGTCATGCCTACACTGGGGTCAATTTTACAGTCACCTTCAATCCTGGACTCACAAATTTTTAGGACTTGTGAATACTTAAACATGATCACCAGCCATCTACCTCAGTACTGGAAACTCTGCCACGCTTCAGGGTGGGAAGTTCACTCTGACATTACTCACTATGCCATGTCTTTCTACACTTTCCCAGAAATTCATATTGGAAGATACTTGTATACTCTCACCAGGAATGTGGAATCTGCTATTCTTTGCTTCTGACTCTTTCTGTACCTCCTTCCTTTCTTCACTATTTATAAATGTAAGCTTGCTGAGAAGAATAGACAAGGCTGCCAAATGATTCACAGCAGTGTCCCACAAGGAAACTTGGGATAAATCTTACCTCTATGCTCATGAAATAGAAATGCAATGCAAACAGCTTTGGTTTACACCAAACAGCCCATAGACATATGATGCAAACAAGAAATATTGGCTCATGGGGCTCAAAATGTTTGAGAATAACTTCAGGGTGAACCCTTGAATGTCTATCGTTATAGACATGCCCGTAGGGCATGTATTTATGAGTCTCAACACCACTCTTGTCAAAATCTTCAAAGCTGCGACTTAGTCTCATAGGCCAGAGATGCTACCAGTTAAAATTCTCACTACTTAAACATCTCTTTCCACACATGTTCGCAAATGCTCAGCAGCAGAACACCCACCTCATACTGACTTTCCCTTGTTCATATCAAGAAACTGGGCACATCCCACCTATGACTTTTGAGAAGCCTGAATTAGCAGCTGTGCTCAGAGCATGTGAAATGCGTATCTAGGAGATCGTTTTTGTGTGAAACTGAGTGTCAGCCATTTATTTTATTAAAAATAAAGGCATGTACTGACCTGCTTTTTCTACCATACTCCGGTGATTAGAGCATTTCCCCTAGGTTCAATTCCCTCCTCAGGCTGAGAGAATAAGCAAGGTCAAATTCACAGCTCCCAACAGCTTCACTGTTTGGCTGAAATCTCTTCTTGGGACACACATTTTTCATTGTTTGTTGGAGCTGTTAAATAGCAGTCCTAAAACTTCCCCAGTCCTGTGAGTGCTCAAGGCAATAGATTTCAAGATCATACTCACAGTCCCCAGTTCTCTCAAACTCCTTTTTCTCTAAAAATGACTCGAGCAGTTCATGCCAGGAAAGGATGCAGAATTCTTCAGCCCATGTGAAGGGAAGTTTGTAAAGGTTATTTATACAGCTGGAATCTGGAAATCAGTCTTTGTGTTAGCTTAGGCAGCTTCACGCTCACCTACTGTAAACATTATTCTGAGTTAATAAACTCAACCTATTTCTTGATCCTGGGTAAGTTAAAAACTTGTAATAATCAGTATTATGGTATCCAAGATTCTTTATGAATTTAACTACTAGGACAAAAGTTTCCATTCTGAATATGCAAATGTCTTCTTCAGTGCCTCTGAAAATTAGATCATGTATCTATCTAGTCAGTACTTAATTTTACAGTTGATATTCAGAAATGTTTGCCCAACCTCTGTATTTTCTGGTTTTTGTTTGTAAAAATGGAACATTAATACTTAATTGCTTCTCAAAACTTTGTGGGAATTAATGCTTCTAAAGCATTTCAAGAATGAAAAGGACCACATAAACTGACAACTACTGTAATTAAGTATGAATTATTTAAAATGAAAAATTTGTATTGCAAATGAAGTGCTGGAGCAATATATTGAACAAACCACCAAAAACCTCACAAAAATTACTAACCAAAACACAAGGCTTAGACATCTTGCAGTACCACCTCTTAGCAAAGTATTGAGCATCTACTGAGCAGTAGTAATTGACCATATGAGCACGTGGCCTTATTTTCATGGAAAGCACTTTTAAGTAACATATTTTACCTTGCATTTGGTGCAGATAGGAGTATGCATATGGTCAGTCAGTTAACATTGACTTAATGAGGAGCCCTCAACAGTATTTTCATAGTTACTGCTAGCAACTGACATCTGACTGTTATCCTGCATCCTCTTTTGGCAGTAACCAGATTTTTTTCTCTTCCAGTGCTTCAAATGTAGGTTCTGTGGGGCAGTAACCACTGTTTTATTACATGGACGTAAAACAGTTAGGCTTAAACTCCTGTAATGGCACATGATCCAGTACAGAGAAATATCAGTGATAGTACTACTAGTACTACTAAACTTAACATATTTAGAAAGGAATATGACACTTCAGGGTCTGGGTTAGCAAGCTATTGGCTTGCAACTAGAGCACACAGACCATGACATGTACAAGTATACTAGAAGCATGCCTAATACCCATCCTTCTATGCAATATTGTTGTACATGTCCTACATCTGGGGTTTTTTAATGTTAGCTTTGAAGCACTTTAAATGAATTTATATTTTAAATAGCAAGGATCTCTCTCTAACTTTCTGCTAGTTTCCTTTTTAAATCTGTTCTGTGAAGACTATTTCAGTTTATGAGACTGTATTAAACAAAGTGATTTAGTGCGTTTCCTATTTGTAAAACAACACGTCATTTTAAGAACATTTACTATAAATAACTATATGCAAGCAAGTACAGAATTCAAATATGCATTTATAGTAAATGCCTCAAGTGAATATTTCTCAATGAAACACAGACAGTGGACTTGGTTTTGGGAAAGGGAAACTAATAGTTTATCTATAATATGGTATAATAATTTATTGACATTTAATAACAGCATTCCACTAATAAATAGTTACCAATATTCAATATTTCTTTTAAAAATTAGGGGCATTATTGCTGCAAGTTTTGCAGACATTTTACAAAGTCATTCTATTCAGAAAAGGACCTGATGGCTGAAAAACGTCCAACATAATGTCATTATTGAAGACAGACTCTTGGAACACTTCAGGAAATTAGAGACCATTTAGTTTGGATGCCTTTTGGGAAGAGGGAATCTTAAAAAGCATTTTTGGACATTAAATGGGTACCATTTAGAAAAGCACAGCTTGATGAAGGATAGCCAATATTGCCTCAGGAATGAAAGGTCATGCTTCACCACCTTCTGAATTTCCTTCAGGTTATACATAATCAAGGGAACAAATAGATAGCAAGCATCTGGTTTTCATTTTCAGAGAGTATTCAGAAAAATTTTAAATCAAGGACTAATATAGTGTACTGTGATGTTGGTAAAGGAATAAAGTCAACATTTTTTCTATGAGGAAAACTTTATTATTCTGAAACAAATAAGAGTAGAGCAACACGGGTACTAATGATAGGGCTTTGTACTTTCATTTTATGTATATTTAGTGACAACTGTAATAACAAGATCAGGCTATCCAAAACCACATCATTTAAGTCCCAACAGAATACCTAAACATATACATAACTCTAAGCAGATGCTGAAACAGTATTGTTAAAGTAAGTGGAACTACTCAGGCACTTAAATGATTTCTAGAGAATGGCATGCTCAGCCCCTTCTAATATAAGCTCACAGAA
>VZTL01052717.1:0-20750 GCA_013400535.1 Scopus umbretta | reverse complement strand
TCTATGATTCTATGTTTCTGTATTAGGTCACTGTAGACTGCAGTATCAGACTGATTCCTGTAAATGAAAGTCTCTTTATATGTCCACATTGGTCCCATTAACATTAATAGTAAATGCTTCTATGCAACAAACAGAGAATATAAGCTATATCTTTTATTTCTCTCTCTAGATTATATTTCTGTAAATTCAGAGCATACAAATGTCTAGTTGATGGTCCATTCATCTGAAATTTAAGTGAACTCACACTACAGAATGGTTCTGAGACATCCATATAACTAATTGTCAGGAGACTAAAATTATTTTCCAAGGTCTCTTGTAGCTAGTGGAAGCTACTTCCTTCCTTTTCTTCTGCCTGCTTGTTTTCATATATGCATATACTGCTCCTGGAAAAGGGAATCCTGATTTCAGTTTGAGTTAGAAATTCTAGCAGAAAAAACTCCAAATTACTGTATTTGTTGTGGTTATTAATATTTGGTAGTGAACATGGATATATAACCAAAGAGGACTTGGAAAGTTGGCATGGTTTTATTGACAGATTAAGCAAAAATGGCTATGACAGAAAAATCTAAGCATGCAAGCGTGGTCATGCCATGACTCTTGTGCACATTTTGTGGAGCCAGTTCCTCATCATCTTCATATCTGGTTTTGATAACTGTGAAGGAATTGTATATAAATGTCCAGTTTGTTATGATTGCTATATCTCTCAATTTTTTCAGATGTAACAGCTGAGTAGATATTATTTGATGGCAGCAAGTGTCCTTCACATTTTCCCTGTGGATATATCTGGAATAATAAGTAACAACTCACTGGCATCCTCCACAGGGATATTCCTCTATAAATACCGTTAGACCTTAAGACCTCAAAACCTCAGGAAGTCCTTCCATGCATTTTACCCCAGACACAATTTTGGCTTGGAAAAAGAATGTTACCTTTTGAAAATGTTCCCTTGGAATTGTTTAGGGTTTTGTTTTTTTTTTAATGGAAATATGAACTTTTGTTTAAATATTTCATAAAAGAAGAAAGAATTTTCATTTCAGGAACAACAGAAATGAAAACTGAGAATGAAATATTTTTGTCTGCAATCCGTAAAATTCTCAGTTTGGTGGTATTGCTGTCATACCTCAGGAGAATTCTACATTCAGTCCTCAGATTGCCATTCTTCTCCATGATGAAGAGATGAGGCTCTCCAGTCTAGCTATTATCCTATTACCAACTGGATTTAGGAGAGAGAAGTTTCATTTTTCAGAAAAAAAGTTGTTATGTTTTAGTAAAGAAATTATTGCAGCTTTCCTTCATACAGTTTTAAATTCTTTCCCACTATGAAAAAACCTGTTTGAACCCTATTTGTGTAGCATTTTGTTGATGGAAGTATTTTGAGAGCTGCTATTTAACATGATCTGATTCACTGCCCATGTAAGTCAAAGGAAATCACTCTTTTATGGAGTTAAGAAAAGTGTGATATGTTCAGCTTAAAAAAAAATGGTATTAAGTGTGATTTTATCATTAGCCATCATCCTCTTATTTTTTCTCTCATTTCAGGAAGCATTATGATCTGAAAGAAAACAATCTGCAAATGACTTGGAGTGTGCAATAATCTACTCCTTTAATATGTCCAGTTACAAACATAGATCAAGATGGAGCTAGCAAATGGTATATTTGCGTAACAAGAAGGATGGCTTATCCATCCTTCATTCCCTGTTACCATATAGGCATTTAGTCCCCAACCCATACAGCTAACAAGTTAGGGCTTTGTTATTCTTATACAACCTCCAAGAACTCAGCCCATATTTGATCCTCTTGCACTTTTGCTGTGAGAGGAAGGAATACATTAAAACAATCTTTGAAGGCATCAGTCAAGGTAAAAACATCCCTAGGCCAGAAGCCCTCTCTGAACTCCATGTACATGCCTGCCTTTACCTTAAAGGGTATGATGATAGTAGGCACAATGGGGTTTTATCACAACCACATGGAGTTTTTTCCACAAGCTCTTACCCTTCATCTCAGGACCTGGCCATGTCTCTCTCAGTTTGACAACCCCTTCCACTTTCAGGTAGGGAAAGGAGGTTTGTTGAAATTAGTCAGCTTGCAAATGACCTGAAAAAATGCAAAGGCACAAAGTTATTTCTAATGATTAAAAGGCAAATATACTTCATAGGAATCTCACCTGCCACAATCAAGTGTTTAAAATCACTTTAACCTTCAATAGATTTACTTTACCAGGCATATTGTAAAATCATAATTCTGCAATGCAGAATGTATAGTAGATGTGATTAATACATGCCTTGGATGTGCTACAGGCATTTGTTCACACACCCAGAGTCTGTTATCAGTCAATGAAACTCCACTGTTGTAATGTTTTGTTGCTTGTTTATTTGACCATGATCTTTGTCTGGCCCTTTGTATAAGTACATATTTATATATATCTAACCAGAAAAAGTACAATGCCATTAGCTCTACACCCTTATTTAGAAAAGATTTCTCTCACTTGATAATTACTAATTTCATTGCTCAATCTCTATGCAAATATAAAATGCTTATCCAATTAGTCTTTCTGTTTCCAGTAATATTCACATAGTTAGTCATGACTGTGATCACCAGAGCAAGCTGCTTACTTTAGTATTCCAGGTCAAGATGGGAAGCCACCCACAGGTTATTTTGCCTCTTTTTATGCATTCCAGAATAGTTAGGAAGTGGAAGAAGAGAAAGAGACTGAGTTTGGAGCTATCTTTTACTGTCCAAAGTATAGACTGGACTGAATGTTTATTTACTGAAGACATAAATTAAATGTCTTTAGACTGACAAAGGAAAAGATTATAAAAATACAATATGTATGTATCAGAGGAAGACTCCTACAGATTTGAAAAGAGATTGCATTCATTTTATTGCCCAGTAACTCCTATGGTCCTATATTACCTGAAAATGCAGTTAATCTGACCATAATTTTACAGTGCTTTATTATTCGCCTTCCCCTCTCCTTCCTTGCTTCTTTGCCACTGTCACTCTCACTTTGACTATGGTAGCTTTAGAAAGATAGGGTTTTGGGGGGGGAAGCATTGGGAGGATGAAAGTTCTTTATGTAATGTAACCCCAAGGAACATTCCTTTATTTGTTTTGTTGTATACAAAACATGGAGGACAAGGACTGTGGTCCAGTCATTGGGTTCCTTACAGTGTCATGAATTATAAAACCCCAAATCAGCCAGTAAGAACTTCTTTTGGAGATGGTGAAAACAGGTTCGTATCTGAACTTCATGAACCAATATAGAAATACAGAAGTCTGGAGTATTTTATAACTGCCTGTAATTCATTTTACCACATTAATTGAGACAGAGATAAATTTGTACCTTATTTTTCCAACAAGCAGCAACTGGGTACTCTGTAGTTTCTCATAGGCTGCTTCTGAATGCAATTCAGCCTCTGCAGATGGCCTGCACAGGGATGACACATCACTTAAGTCTCAATTAGCTCCTCACTGCAGAATTTAAATGGGATTACGTGATACATAAAACCTTGCTGGCACTGTCTGAAAAGAGGTGATTTACAACCTCTGAAATTAAAGGCTAACATCTAATGAAGCCGCAATTTAAGTACGCTACCATCTTTTTTCAAAAATTTAATGATAGTGGAATATAGTCTTTTCTTTGAAACTTTTATTGAAAAATATTTTGCACATTCAGGAACTCTAGTGCTCAAAGTCTGGCAAATGACCAGAAGTATCACACACTTACTGACATGTTTCTCATCTTTGTTTTCTAAGAAGCATGCATTTGCTCTGCAACTGTAGGCTGCAACACATTAGCTTCCTTTCTTTTTTGCCTGCTACAATATTTTTAACACACAAACAGCAAAACTGAAGCCATCAGGTTTTGCTCAACCCAGATTAAAGATCAATAATGATAGCTGAAATGTTTATTTCATGTTCTAGTAGGCATATACATCTCTAGCCATCAAGGCATCTGGTAGTCTTATGGTAGTCCTTCTAGATTGATTGCAGTACTTACACATATAACAGTTGCAACAAAAGGCAAAGACAGGTTTGCAGAAAGGGTTTTTTGCATGTTACATTATAACATGGCAAGAGAGTTCTACGAAGGCACCTATGAAAAAAGAGCATTTAATTTCTATTCATTGGAAGCTGAACAATTCATTGATTTTTAAATTACCCTCCATTCTTACAAGATGCTTTACAGCTGTATTTTATTGACTTTTTCCTCATATAAA
The DNA here is from genome assembly GCA_013400535.1 of Scopus umbretta. NCBI lineage: Eukaryota > Metazoa > Chordata > Aves > Pelecaniformes > Scopidae > Scopus > Scopus umbretta. The sequence goes on along the minus strand of VZTL01052717.1, from coordinate 16,530 downwards.
TAACTTGCCCCTCTATTCAATTCCACTGAAACACTGAGGTTTACCCTTTAGCTCAAAAGAGCAAAATTTGTTAGCATGCTCTTGTGTGGTAGAATTATATTCTGGAGGAATTAAACTACTATTAGAATATATATATTTATTTAAATCTATCTGAAAAAACCTCTATCTGATTCCTTTGAGCCTCTGACGTTCTGCTAGCTTTCTTGTCAGTTTATTTTTTGATGTAAATTCTCTAGTGCTAACATGTTTTGGAGATTCTAAAAGTCTTAAGAGTTTGTAAATGTTACGTGCTAGAGTAATCCCTAATGCAGGTTATCCTCAGTTGGTAAAGATCTTGGAAATAGAAGGTTCATTAGATCAAACACTAGACGAGTTTTAACTCTTAGATTATTGGAGAATATTCCTCTTGGTATGCGAAGAAGAAACATTGGTAAAAAAAAAAAAAAATCAAGTTTACCTTTTGCAACTGCTTTTCATTTCAATATAGCCAAAATGGACAGTGCAAAGACATAATTCTGAAAAAGGATTTAGAGGATCATCACAAAAGGACAACTATGCAAAATGCGATAAACCAACAATAAAGGACTAAAGCCATCCATAGAAGTGTGAACAGAATATTGTTAAGCAGGAACAAAAAGGTGATGTTACATGTGTACTCAGCACTAATAAGATCCCTGTTGGAATATCACAGCCAGCTTTTCCCATTAAAACTTGTTTGCGTTTGGGGATGATTTGCAAAAATGGTACAAGGATTGAAATGCAGTTTCACAAAATCTTGGATATAACCCATGCAAAGTCCAGGCTGCTTTGAATACAGATATGTACATTAAGGTATCTGTAGCATAAACATCCACCAGTGGGCTAAATGATTAAGCTTTCTTTATATTCAGTACGTATCTTAGGTTTGACTGATTTACCTATGCCTAAGTGTCTGGTGCATTTGAGATGCTTGTCCTCTAGGTTCACTCTAGGTCATGTCTCTCCTGCATGTCCTGTATCACATTTACCAGTCCAGCATGTATATCTCAGACGCTCTGGGGTGTCTAAAATGGCATGAAATAGTTATAATTGTGCAACTGGACTGTGACTTTAACCAATATAATTGATGGCATCCAGAGACACATTTATCTCATACTAAAGCAGACACATCTGCCTGAAGACTTTGCTAGGAGCCTTTGACTGTGTTGATTAGATCTCCATGGTCTGTAATGAAAGCTTAGATGTCTACCTAGCTTATGTGTAGATACCTATGTTACAGATACCTAAATGCAAATGTCTGAGTCTACAGCTGGTTTTCACCTACAGTCTGCTTGGGCATTTAGGAGAGAAGATGAAACAATCATAACCTATCTAAAAATATGTAAAGAGGAGAATGCCTCTGAGAGAGGACTTTTCAGTGTAAAATATATGAGCAACAACAAGATACAAGGTATGCAAAACTTGAAATCAGACACATTGTAAGAGCAAAAACAATAAAGCACTCAAGAGTCAAGGTTTTATGGTCCCGTCAGGTACTGGGAAGACCCTGAATCAAGATTCACTTGATTTTTTTTTTTGCAGGTCTTAATGCTTTTGTAAGAAATATGTAACAGACTACTAGCAAAAGTAGAGAATAATAAATTAATTGCTTGTTGTCTAAAGGCCAGCATTAAGCAAAATGACAGAGTGGATTATCATAACAGGTTTTTTTGGCCATAAAGTCTACTGCTACATTTATCCTACTTAATAAACAGGGGCATGAGATTGAGCTCTTGCCCTTGACTGTCCATTTCTTTTGTTAACACAAACCCTGTTGCGGCTTTGCCTACGGCCAAATAACAATCTCACAGACAATGTTGAGACACAGTTGAGGAAATAACATATGTGAAACTTCTGTTTCAAAGGCACATTTGCATGTAATAAACATAGGAAGTCTAAATTCCATTTTTTCCCTGCAGTAGTTAAATAACAATAGGGCTCTTACTTTGCTGTATTTCACTTTATGTAACTTCCTTCCTGATTTATATTTTTCCCATAACTATTGAGCTTCTTCCCTCCAAAATGCAAGCTGTTTTCCAGCACAACCTGCAGTACATCTTCTAGCTGAGATGTAGTAGAAGAATTAGTACTGTGCTATTGTTAGCAAGTCAGGATCAAACACAGCTCTGCACTAATAGCTATAACAAAACAAGTATTGCTGACCCATAAGCTGAGGTTCTGATAGATGTAAGAAGGCTAAGCTTAAGCAATGAAATTGAATTAATTTCCTAATTTCTAATATTGCCAGGTTTTATATAAAATATATATAGGAAGTGGTATCTTTCTATTAGTTTTTAATATAATATGCTTTGAGCCTAATAGCATATTTTATTTGCAAATTGTTCACTTGGTGGATATGTTATATTATAAAGAGATGTATTTTAGTGTGCATTTAAAAAATATATGTGTTGTGGTTTCTCTGTAAATTATAAGTATTCATGCTTTAACAAATGGGTTTCATTACACAGTGTGTATGACTTCTTTCTGTGTATCTGCTTCATAATGTGATTTATGATCTTAATGGCATCTATTTTCATACTCTTCCTTTCATAAAAATTAAATCAAGTACTATCTGTTTATCTGTATCTGTTTTTTCTCATAAGCAATAATAATTGGAAGATGTCATGCAGCTCTGGTAAAGCTCAGACTGTGCTGCTCTCACACATTGCTGTAGTTAGATCTCAGCATTTTACATCTCTGTATTCCTGTGCTTCCAGAGGTTTGAACAGACAGGAGCACTGTTGCTTCCGGTCACCTTTCTGCCTGTTAGTCCTTCTCAGAAATAAGACTATGAGCTCTCTCTGCTCTTGCCACTCAGACTAACACCTGTGTGGGAGGAGGCCATGAGCGCTTGTGTTGGCAGTCATTGGAAAGACCCCACTGTGTGCCAAAACTGCAGCCAGTGAAGGGAGCACACAGCACCGCTCCTCAGACATAATTAAGAATGGTGGAAGCTACAAGGAGCAAGAGATGTGGACTCACCCAAGGAGATATGTGGGAACACATGAAAGGAGACACAAAAGAAGTGAGGAGACACAAGAAAGAGAGGAGACACGGGCAGACACACAAAAAAGGATACCAGAGAAGAGGCACAGTTTTGGAGAAAATGGGAGGACGGAGCAGAGGAGACATGTGGAGGAGGATACTGTTGGGGGGACAGCTGGAGACACCCTCTTAGAAGAAGCAGCTCAATGCCATGAGGACAAATGCTTCTGAGAGGTCTGTGGTCATGGGTGTCCTACGCTGCAACAGGAACACCTCTGACAGACTGTGGCCATGGATGACCCATGCCAGAGCAGGGACAACCTGGAGGGGACTGCAGCCAATAGAGGAACCCACACCAGTGCAGAGGAGCAGTAGAAAGCAAGAAGCAGTGGAGGAAAATAACTAAGAAGGACTGAACAGCAGAAGGATCCCACTAGGCACAGATCCCAAACTCCTGTGCTGCCCATCATTTCACCAAAGGGATTGGGAGGGGCTGAGCATAATGCATTCAGACAAGAGTTTTTTATCAACTTGGGAGAACCATTTAAAAAAAAACATAGTAAGCAAACACGTTAGGTAGACAGGGAAAAATGCCATTTTTTGGCATTCAGACTTGGGAAAAAAAAAAAAAAAAGACATCTTTTTTTTCTACAGAAGGACTTCGCTTGTAATAAAGAACTATTAAAGTTCAAGAATTTTGCCTACATTAATTCCTACATTACAGAGTGGTAGAATTTAAATTTAAAGTACAAGTGGAAAAGACAGAACTAGAAGTGGAATTTGTGCTTAGTCTCATGACAGAATTAATGGGTCCTCAGTATTACACATAATTTATGAAATGTACATAGACAGGTTCCCAACAAGAACTTTAATAACTCTTTAAAATAGAACAATTCAATGTAGGAACACTTTATTAATTTTTCTTAGAAAGAAAAATACGAGCCAGAGACTGAATCTTTCTCTTCATTTTCATAAACCTATATTAAACAATGCCTGCAGCATTTGTTTTAATTTATTCCCTGTTTTTTAATCACTGTGTCATCTTTTTCCCCACATACCTCATCACTGTGAATGTAGTAAGCATTTTTCCAGATGTTTTGATAACAACTAGTTACATTTCATTCCTTATGACAAGAAAAAATAAAAAGGTTATCTTCTGATTTCTTTTGCAAGCAACAATGAAGAGTTTTTTTCAATAATATAGTCTTTTATTGAATGTGGATTAAAAGTTCCTCTGCCTAACTACAGGGTTTTAATTTAAAAAATGTTTTAATCAGGAAGCTAGAGATAGTCTTAAAGCTCTTTTACATTTAGAACTACTAATTATAATAGTTTGAGAACTATTGTGAAATTGTATTATAAGTTATTTGGGCAAAGTGATTGACTTCTATAAAATGTAATGCTTGTCAGAGAAGAACAATTGTGTAAAATTGATTCTAACGTTATGAAATAAAAGATGAAGGAAAACAATAACATCAAATTGCAACAAAGACTTGTGAATGCTGTCTCTTATCTTCCCTCTCAGTAACCAAAGGTGGAAAAGGGTGCAGGTTATAAAGCTGTACATAATGTTTAAAACTCAGCCTCTTAATAGCTAAAGTGTTAGAGCTATTCTACTTGTTCACCCTATAGCAAAGACCACAAGGTAAACGTTTCAAAAGGATGAAAGCGAATAAGGAATATAGTTGTAATTTTCAAAAGGGAGGTCATACCATATTTTAAGTGTATTTTAAAGGCATTTCTGTTCAGTTTAGAATATAAATGTGAAAGCACATTTCTTAGCAGGATAAATAACATTGCCGTTCAGTAAGTTTCAGGTAGATTTTCAAGGGCACTTTTTAATTTCCAGGGACACCTATCTGTTGTAATGTGGAGATTGTGACACCCAAATTTTTGGAACATTTCATCTCTCCTAAACTAGCTGTCTGGCTCTTTCCATAGTCACTAGAAAAGAGAGGGCAGTTCCATCTATTTAACCTTGATGCAAAATAAGGGGTGGGTGTCTATTTCTTTACTTTGAAAATAGTGGGAGTCAGAACAACATAATTAGATTAGATGCCTTGAAATAGCTAAGATAGAGGCAATGATGAGATAGGTAAGAATCATTTCAAATAAAGTCTATATGTCAGGTTTTTCTTTCCCGTTCTGGCTTACATATGTTTAGCACTGCATAGTCTGTAAAGTAGAGGAAAAATAAACTTTTTAAAAATCTTTTCTTAAAGAACATTGAAGGATTTATGCAAACAATTTAACAAGAATTTATTTTCAAAGTTATTATGGTCTGTCAAAGTCCATTTGTTTTAACAGTAGCAGAAGGGTTAGAATGAGTTGTAACATTCATATGCTTTGTGAAATCAATGAACAATCCTTTCAAATCCCAGAAAAAACTTCTCATACACACACGTACACATGTAAATCTTATAGCTACTTCTGTTCAACACCTAGTAAAACATGCCTGGGTATTGGCATATGAGCTTTTGTACTATCAGTTCCTCCATTCAGTGGAAGCTGCCTTTTTATAAAATAAATTCTATTCCATGAAACAACAATATTAAGATACAATCCACTTTCAATACTTAAAGAAGATTATTTTCTCCAAAATTATTTACATTAATACATTACTTTTCTGATTATATAAACCATTACAGTAGAAATATCAGAGAAGGTTGGTTTTTNGGCTCACATTCAGCTGGCCATCGCCCAGCACCCCCAGGTCCTTTTCCGCCAGGCAGCTTTCCAGCCACTCTTCCCCAAGCCTGTAGTGTTGCCTGGGGTTGTTGTGACCAATGTGCAGGACCCGGCATTTGGCATCTTCTTTCCAGTATACAGTGTGGTTCTTCCCTAATAAGATTTTAGGATTGCATCTTAAGTAGAGAGATCCTATTTGCAGAGCTATCCCTTCAGCTCAGAATAATGCAGGAACTGTGACTGTATTAGAAATACAGCCCTGAATGTCTCGCTTTCTTCCTGGTCTCCCTGATGATTTCATATCATATGTTGATAGTGCTTCTTTGAGATATGGCCTTTAATAGCCTATACATTCAGTATTATGTATGCCTAATACCAAGAAAAAAAAACAAAAACAAACTTACAGCCTTTAGCGGTTCACAAAGCTTTCTGAAGGACTGACATTTCCTTTTTCTTGGTAGTATAAAATATTGGTAACTACATGGAACAGTAAGTGCTTTGCCACCCTCAAACTGGAGTGAGAGCAGGCTCAAACAGAAAGACCTTTCAAAGATTCTCATCATCTACTTCATAACAGACATCAAATCATGTTCCAGCCTCTACCATTTGAAGCCATTAAAGAGCTAGTGGGATTTTCTGTAACAGTAGGAGCATTAACCCCAGAGTCCTGGACAAATTCCAGCACAAGTAATTACACTGTGCCAGTAAATCCCCCTGCATTTTATTTGGACAGCGCATTTCTTTTTCTTCTAGTAAAACATTACATGAGGTTTTCTGTGCATTGTTAAACAAGCACTGAGTTTTACCTAAAGTGGCTGCATTTCAAGGATGTGTGAAGTGATCTCTGTAAGATGCAGTATGGGCTTCATATATCCTACAGCAGCTAGTAGCTTACAGGAAGCTCACTCCTTTCTCATCCCAGAGACTGGTATTCAGCTTCCTGCTTAGTTTGAACCAGAATAAGGGCTCAAACTCTTCTCTCACTGCATCTTTTAAGACAAGCTGCTCAATTATTTCAGTTCTGGGTATTAGTTACTCAATTCTGAGTTGAAGTTTTCCCCCAAAAAAAGCCTTGAAGGGGAAAAAGGCCAAAGTCTACATATTCTGGTTTTTGGTAATTTTTTTCTGTAACCAGCTTTATTTTCAATACTGGAATTATTTACCTGTGCTAAATATTCAGGCATGCTTTATAACTGTTCTACAGTGTTAACAAAACAAATTTGAACTTGTTCCAAGCTTGTGTAGATGCAACAAATCAACTGCTCAGAAATAAAATTGGTCTGTATATATTTGTGACTAATTAGTTACTGTTCACACAGTGCTTTGCATATATAAAGTACTTTGTAAATATTAGGCATTATTACATAGGGGACAGTCCACTGCAGAGATAAGAAGTGCTTTACTGTGTGACCTGCAGTCACATCTTCTGTAGCAGCTTTATATTTTTGTGCAAAAACATTAAAGTTTGCAAGATTTACAAAATTACTTCCTGAATGCATTTCACCATATCAGAAGTCTTCAAATCATGGCATTTTATTCACTTAGAAAAGATTGTCTAGACTACCAATTGTATAGAAATTCAGGTATAAATTTTACTATCTAAGAGCACTTTGATGGAAATCTTAAGGTGTAGATACTTTCAGAAGTTTCTAGCAGATATTTTTTGTTTGCTTGTTTTCAGGCAGAAGTGACAATAAGTTAGAATTTCAGAATCTATGAAAAATACCAATTTCAGTGAAATTCTGACAAAAACAAAGCACTTCTAGTTTCTAAACTGTCTGCTTAGCTGGGCTAAGAAACCAGCTCCATTCCTGTCTTTTACTTTGGCAGCTCTGAGGTTCTTGCTTTCTTGGCTGGCTTAAAGTCCCAAACCTAAACCTGTTTCTGGATTTATGACTCTGCCTGTTTAGTGAACAGAGACTGAGAGATTCTTACTCACCAGGTACCTAGACAGGACATTGATGGAACCTAATGCCAGCTACATGATAAATTCCAGGACCACTTAAGTTAAACTAGGATAAATTCTTATGCAGGTTGAAACTCCTGACATTCTGTCATGGGGGGAGGGAGGTGGGCAGGGAAGCAGAGGTCTTAGCAGTGGAATAGTTCTGGGAGAATTCTGATGTCTTCCAAACGAGACATGATTTTTGCATTTTTTATGCAAAATAGATATTGGCATACTTCAAACCTTCTTACTTGCCCCATGTTTGAATTAGTTTTGTGAGTTCATTTTGGAGTATCTCACAGAGCTGTAGTATTAAGCTTGAAGTAACCTCTAAGTTCATGTGAATTTTATTTTAATGAACACTAATCTTTACCCATGAGTCATTAGGAAACATTTTCACAGAAATGTGTTGTGGTTTTAAAGGTTGTCAACTGGTACACAGCTGCTCTTTTGCTAGTCCAAAGCCTGTGTAAGGGATGCGTACGCTGCTTCCATTTAAAAGTGTGAAGCAATAGTTGTTCCTGACCACACTTGTCTAATACTCCTGGAGGCATTCTCTCTGCGTCAACATCCTGCAGGCAGAATGCCTGCAGCAAATATCACATGGTTATTGCCTTGTTTAATCTGTTTCATATGAGAGTGCATTTTACCCCAGTCCTTTCACCATATGCTCAAGAAGTGTAACACTGGCAAATGGATTCTCTGTGTGTTTGACTCCTGAGGTACATTTCTACAAGCTCAGCTGAATTCTGAGCCCTGTACTATTAAGAATTTTAGTATAACTACTACTACAAAGAATACTGTCATTACTGTTATTGCAGCTGCTATTATTAACAAACAGATCTGATTTAGTAAAATGCAAAGCACGACTAAATAATTTAGTGTCACAGTATAGTTCATTCCTGTAAAATGATAAATAATTCCAGGCACTTTTCATGTCTTATTTATTTTCATTCTTCAGTCTCTTACTTTACCTACACTGTGCAAGAAGACCACATCAGACAACGAGACCATCTGTGTACATACAGGCAATTCAACTTCAAAATAGGAACATACAGGATTGTTTGTGATCAGCTGCAGAGGTTAACTAAAATTCACATTTGTTAAAATCCAGTAATTTTCTTATACGGATGTGAGTTTTAAATCTGTAGAGCTGACAGTAAAGACAATATAAAAAGAAAGTCTTAATGTATGAACTGTGAAAAGGAAGTCATAATGTATAAAGAGTAAATAATTTGAGGAATTATTAATCAATCAAGGAAAAATATGCCAAGCATAAACATGGGTTCAGCTTTTTTATTTCTTCCATACAACATAAACCAAATGTTCCTCATAATTAAGTCTATTGCTTGATATAATCTCTTCTCTTTAAAGGATATTCCACTGTCAAGGTGGAATTAAAGACTACCCAACAAATTAAATGCAATATAAGGGTCCATTCAGCTTCTGACTAACATTTTCAAAGTCAAGCAAAAAGGTTTCCTACCATTTTGTTGCTGAGTATGGTTATGGTGCCTATTTCACTTAGAGGAACTCCTTGCTAACACATAAACTATACAATTCACTTAGAAGGTTTTGTACATGTAGACTAGACAACAGAAACCAAAATGGGACAGAAGTGTCTCCATTGTGGATCTGGATCCAAAACCAGTTTATGAGGATAGAGAAGTGTAGCTCATGAATGTTAATAAACTTATGCCAAGTTACATCAGCTGCAATTCTGAAAACCTAGGAATTTTCACAGTGAAGTGTGAAAGAGTTCCAAGTAAGCAAAAATAGCAGAGTAGGATATAAATAGTTATTTAAACATAACTATATAATTAACTAGCATTTCTTTGAAAGAACAAAGAAGCATTCAAATATAACTAAAGTACTTTGTGTACATTTTATACGGCATTTATTACTGTTGATGTGCTCAAAGTGACTGTATATTTTGAATGTCTTATACTTTGATCCTAGTGTCTCTTTTTATTGCATATTCAAATGATATTATTTTCTTAAGTGATTTTTTTTTTTTTCTTCCTTTCTTTTTTTTTTTTTTTTTTTTTTAATCCTGGCTGTTTTAAAATGTTGTCTATGTACCTGATAAAATGTAAGCCTGAAAATATGAGTAGATAAATTTCTCTTGATAAGAAGTAAACTTTGTCACAATTTAAAACTCTCCTTAAAAATAATTACTGGTGTGTTTATTTTAGTAGTGGAAAACATTATTTGCAGTATTTTCTTTTCATCTGTACTTTAGACAAATGAATCAGAAATATGTTTAATTTAATTCAAACATTTAGGAAAATGACTTGTCTTACCTTGTGAATTGGGTCTTTAATAGTTTAATAAATGCTCACGTTTTCCATATTATTTGTGTAATTCATCTTTCTAGTCTGTTATTCACATCATGGATGGCAATATTAGAAGAGATGCATTCAAGGATGACTCTTAAAATAGAGTGGTATATATAAATAACTTGCTTAGCATGCTTTAAAGTGAATTATGAATATTACATTTATGGCATGCTATTGAACTATGCACCAGAAACTAAGACTTCAATTAATATATTTCTAAGCAAAACAACCTGGAAACCCTTAGGAATGGTGACAATGCTACCAATTACAAACCTAAATATTGGACTGGCTTTTCAAATTGTTAGGCTCTGATCACTCTCTTTACAAAAAGAAAATGAGAGAGTGACAGAAGGTCAGGAAGCTCCTCCAGGGGATTGCTATATCAGAAGCACCAATAGAGTAATGAATCCTTATGACACCATTGTAAAACAATAACAGGCTGAAACATTGAGCGATTCACTGAAGCATTTGTAACAAATTTGAAAATTTTATAGCCATAAGATACAGACATAAAAAATCTATGCATAGGCTGTTGTACAGAGAAAAATACTTCTACTGGCAGAGCTGCTGAATTTTTTTTGTTGCTATGCACGCAGCAAACCCAAGGGGAAAAATCTTTCTCTGGACACTAAAATGTAAATGTTTTCTCATAAAGACCCTAGGTCATTCTCCCAGTCTTATCTGAATCAAAAGGAATTTTACAAGCCTACTCTAAACAGCCTTTGTGGTGACCACAAATATAAGACTGTGGTAAATAAAGCAATCACAAAAGTAATATTTTAGTTTTGAGATATCCCTCTTTCTCCCCTCTGCTCTCTCAGTGAGCTTCCATGTACTTTTCATATGGGCAGCTGCCCTTCTCTTCAGCCATTTCCTTGCAGCAGCATTTGATGTTGGATTCTTCCACCTCTGTCTGCTGGGGTGGGGTGGTTGCTGTTATGGGTTAAGAAGCAAAGTACCAAAGTCAACTAGTTGACCAGCTGCTCCAACAGCCTGCAGGAAAAGGATAGATCAGATGTGTGGCTATTCTAAGGATCACAGCTGGGGCTTGAAAGCCTGAGAAACATGTTAGGGAGTGCTGTTTTCCACACAGAAGTATGGATGGTGCCCACTACTGGAACCAACAACTATTCAATGAACCATCCAGCAATCATCCCCCTTTCTGAGGAAAAGAGGCAAACCATACCCCCAGTGCTAGAGTATGGATTTTGCTTGGGCCTGTGGGATAGAAAAAAAGAAGTCTGTAATGAAATTGTATCTCAGAGGAATGTATAATACAGTAAAAAGGAGGAATAAAATACAAGAATTGCCTGTTAATATCTTAAAAAAAACCCCAAACATTCCACCTTTCTCATGAATTACCTTACTGCTGCCAAGAAGCCTACCTGTTTGTATGCCATTATTTGTGAAAAACTTTGTAATACTACACTCCAGGTCAAGGTATGACCAAACCAATGTGAGTAGTGCACAGGTAACAGGTATGTAGATGTAGATGTAGAATTAGATGCATGTTTAAAAATCAGCCCTCTCAACAACTTGTTCTTTTTATTTTAAAAATATGCAGAACTTCTAAATGTGGAGGATCTTCGTCCCCAATGAGGAAAGAGAAGGGTATACAAAGATTCTTCTGAACTGTTGGTTTTGTTACAAAGATACTGTAGCATCTTGAGCATAGTGTTTTCTGAGGGGAAGTTAGCCTATATGGTGTGAATTATAAGAAAACTATAAGGACATGCCTACTCAAAGAAATATGGTTTTCTGATAAATAGTGAATCCCAGAAATATTCTAGACAATATTTACAAAAGTATCCAATGATTTTTGCTATTGCCATTTTGGATATCTAATGTTATATCAAATTTTCCCTCGAAACTGAGCACTGGGACTTTTTACTAAAATAACTCAAAGTATATGTAGACTAAAAAACATTCCATTGGAAGTCATAGTCTCTTACAAACTCAAATTTCATAATTAAAACAGTGTGGAAGCATATTTGCCAGTCTGGAGTTAAATATATGTTATTCCACTCAAAGTCTGAGACAAGAAACAAATATTTTTGAATACCTAAATAATTGTGCTCATTTAAACAATATACAACATTTAGCAGCATCCTTGAGTTACTTGGTATAGACCTGGATGGCTGTAACCAAAATTTTTGATTATTAAGTTTATAATTTATAATAATCTATGAAAAATTACTTCTGGAAATATTGTTAGCAATGCTAACAGTTTTTCTCTCATGTAGGCTACTATAATGTCAATAAAATCCTACTATGGGCTTTATTTTGTTATATGGCCTAGCTGTTTGTGTCACTCTTACTTCTGAAATACCTTTGTCAGTCAATTTTTGGAGCATTTTGAAACCACATTTACTGATTCAAATTGGAATCCCCTGATGACTTTTGGATGTGGTAGAATATGAAGATTTATGGTAGCATAACTCACTAAAGAGAGTCTTATGTAGATATAATTTTTGTCAAAGTAGCTGCAATTCCAGCTTAGGTAATGATGAACTCTCAAAACTGTCCACAATTCATAACATTTATGCTGCAATATTGGAAACTTTGTCTGATTAACCAATGTATCTGCTTGGGCTGGAGAAAAAAAAAAAAAACAAAAAAAACCCAAAAAACAACAGAAGACCCAAACCTGCTTTGCTTCTCAGGGAAACTGAATAATGACATCATTGGCACAATTAACAAATGACAGGAAAAAACAAGTTAGAATTTTATGATTACTATTTTTTGCTAGAGCTCCCTCAAATTACAACAAACCACTAAAAGGTTTTTTTCCCCTCTGGTTGTCATTATTGCCATTGTCTCAGCCCCGCAGCCACACGGCTTCATCACACAGTAGGGTAGTAACAGGCTAATGAGGAGCATAAGGCTCTTCAGAAATCCATGTCAGCATGTACTAAACTGAAGGCCAGACACTGTAATTGATATTGCTATGTGTCTTACTGTACATCGATCCCTTCTAATTGTTTTCCAGTATTGTCTTAGAAAAGTGGATATGATTACCTTAGTGTTGGCAGTGTTACAAAACACAGAAAACAGACCTGGAAAATAATTTGAGGTATGAAATAATCAAATAGTCTGCCCTAGCACAGAATCAACTGTAGCCAAGGTATTCCTAACAAATTTGCTTTACTTTTTTTTTTTAAAAAAAAATCAAAGATATGGATACTGAAAGCTCCCTGGACAATATATTACAAAGCTTAATTACCCTTACCAATAGACAGATCCTTGTGTTTTTTAACATCTAACTTGAATACCCCTCCTTGCCAATTAAGCCCATTACTTTTGGGCCAATGGAATAAAGAACAGTTAATTACCTTCCTCTTTCCAATTGCTTTTTACTTATAGGAAGGCTGTTACCTTGTCTTATGGTCTTTAAATTGTCCTGAAAACCGAAGTAATATAAAAAGACAGAGCTATGGGGCACATTCAGAAGTAAATTGTTGAGCAAGTGGTGAAGATATTTTCGAGTGAGAAGTAAATTTTCTGTGCATTGACTATGCTTGTCTGAATAGTTTCTTGGTATAAAGAGTTAGTAGATTAAAAATCATATATACACATATATATGTCAAGCCTGATTGAGTTATATTTTACTAAAATACTGAATATATTATAGGGATTCTATTCTCTGCAGAAATCTTCCATCAGATTAAGCCAATTTGGCATGATGAAAGGTTACACTGGGTTATTTTATTATGGGTGTATTATTAGTAGTATTTCATATAAGGGAGTCTAAGTTTATGAATGCTAATGTAGTAAGACAGGTAGAAAGGAAGGATTTTGTTCTACTTCACAGATGATAATAATTGTTAAAATGCATATAGAAATAGGTTTGAATTTTCCAGTACAATGAAATGAAAATATTCTACAATAATTAACTGAAGAAAAGGTGAAAAAAGAAATAGGATTCCACTTAGTTTGTCTGAAGCCAGCAGCATGAAAGATTGGATGCACTAAAAATATATGATCACCAACATTCTGTTTCTAAAAACAATTTACCTAAGTAAAAATAATTGTCAGTTTATAAGGAATATTTTTAAATGTTTAGAATATTTAAAAAAATAATTTTAAAAAGAAAAGCTTTAGTTATTAACTGGCTCTTCAGAAAACAATTGTTCCCGAATGTTCCTTTATCTCACCTTTGAAATCATGTGTATATGCAATATATTGTTTACTTCCATTTTCTACATATCCCTGAGCAGACATAGAAACAAAATATTCAAGCAAAAGCCTTCAGATCTTAGTGAAATCATATCAGAAAAGCTGAGACAGTAACCCAGATCCAAACAATAAAGGAAAATGTAACAGATCAAGTAAATTAATAAAAATAACCAACTAAACAAACCTAAACTAAGGTAGAAGAGTGATAATAAAACCCCTTTTTTTTTTCCTGAATTGTAATAAAAAATAAAGAACACAATGTAGTTAGAATTAGCATAGATAATACAGACAAAGTTGTGTTTTAAAAACCTGACAGAGCATGATTTAATTTCATTGTCTTTTCTACTCCTAAAATCACAAAAAACGAGGATCGGGGCACTCACCAGGTCATTAATATAAATCAGAAAACTCTTTTTTTTCCCTGAAATCATGCTTTTACTTTGTAAATGTAAAGCCACCATGATATTCACTGTATTTTAATGTTCTTTTTTTCCTTTCTGTAGTTTTAGTAATAGTCAGAATGGCTGAAAAATCTTTCTTCTCACTGCTGTCTTCAAGATTTTTCATATGGAGTTGATCATGCAGGTCTTACTCAAGAAAAACCCTCACTAGAATAAATCAAAATAGGGACCAATTCCTTCAGTCATTCTTACTTTTGTTGATTGTTAATGACTAAGTTTAGTAGGTGTCATTACTGAAAAAAAAATATGGACAAAACCCCAATAAGAAAAACCCTTTCATCTTATTGGATAGTAGAAAATTTAGCTCAAAGACAATAAAAGATCAGCACAGTGTGAATATGCTTGGGCTTATTGTTCTGTGAAGTAGAAAGCATGGCTGAACTTCACTACAGACGGTGGTATTAAAATTGTCCTTCTTCAGTTTATTTATCTTTTTTAATGTTTATTTAGCAGAACTTCAATGTTTCCTAACATGTAATTGCAGTGACCAGCTTTGGAAGTAGAAACAATGAGTGTTTCTGATATAAAAATGATGGACCTTCTAAGCAGATGAACTTCTGCTAAGGACACACAAGTTTCTCTTTGCTTAAATCACATCTGAGTTTGACCCCAAGACTTTTCATCCATAAAAAACTGCCGCTGCTGCTGCTGTGGTTTCATTTGATCCACAGGCTGTTACAACTCCCCATCCTAACAAAGAAAAGCTATGTGTGAGGTAGGTGTTAAGACATGAAACTGCAATTCAAAGGAATTCTGAATATGAATCCCATGACACTATAGCAGCGTTTAAAAGCTTCTGTTCTAGAGAAGGGGAAATGGTAGGATGAAAGACACAGGACAGTGTAATATTATTGTGACTTTCTTTAAACCAAGATCTAAGCAAAACACGTTTGCTTCTCCCAAGAGGCTTAATTCTCCTATAGTTGGGGGAATTGATGGTTATAAAAGTCAGTGAGGACAGGAATAAGTACTACAGCACACTCATCAGGGAAATATATACAATGGTATTTATATTCCCTGTGCCAATATTCAGTAAGAAGTGGAAAAAATAGCACATGCCAAGCATCTATTTATTGTGCTGTTTCCAAAGTTAATGCATAAATCAGTGAGCACGGCACATCAATAAGGCATAGAAATCATTAAGGTGTGATTGTTATCAGACAGGGAACTGAGAAAACACTGTGTGGTACTTCACACTGGCTTGACCTCAATGGCATCCCTATCAAACTTACTTCTGTTTGAGGAGTCTGACTGCTGAGCCTGTATTCCTAACTTGGAATTTCACCTTTGTTAGTTTTATTTAATTCATAAACAGCACAACATTGGTAGCTGAGTGGAAGATGTGCTAAGGAAGTACCCACTTCCTTTTCCACGTCTTAGTCTGAAGTGCTCGGTTTTTGTTTCCGAATACCCAAATCAGTAATGAAACATTTATATTAATTGACAGTAACTGAAGCTAATTTCCCATAGTTGAGTTTGTTTTGTCCACGGCAGTAACTGGTACTTGTCTCCTGTCTTCATCTCAAGCCACAAGCTTTCTCAGTCCTGTTTTTCCTATTTTCTCCCCCGTCTCACTGAAGAGGGGGAGTAAGCAAGCAGCCGGGTGGGATTTTGGCTGTTAGCCAACACTTACCCACACACAGGCGCAAACTTGGTATCTGTGTGCAGTGCAGGCATGTAGCAAGGCCAAGAAAATAAACTAATTTGAGTGTAAATATTGATATATATCCGTATGTGTTTATATATACTCTATATATAGTTAAGGAAAAATCATAATGTTAAACCTAGGCTATGTTCCTTAAATCAGTGGAACAGTTTTACAAACACTACTACAAACAGGAATAATTTATTTATGTTTTATTACAACCAATAGAGGAAAGCATTAACAAATACTGTATCTGAATGTCCTGGTTTCAGC